>VXCM01004761.1:1911-38434 GCA_014773175.1 Lucifuga dentata
AAAAAAAAAAAAAAATGTAATAGACATCTTTTTTGTTGTGATGAATTACTTATCTCAGACACATTTCAAGTATCAACATGTTGATTTTAATAGCATATTGGAATGAACTGAAACAAATGGCGGTCTGGAAGGTAGGAAAAACAAATTTAATATTTACTGCTCCAGTAGTACATTTTGGGAAATGGTTGTCAGTAACGCAACGTATATGGGGGATGTATATATTAGGCTCAAACATCCAAAAACCATTGGTATATTCCTTTAATGCTGTTAAACTGGAAATATAGTTTTACTACAAAACAGCTACATTAGCTACAGGATTGTATCACGGACTTCAAACTGCTCTTGTGTTCCAGGCAGGTACTCAGAACCAAATTTAACTGTCTCCATCTGCTGTGACAGCCTTCACTGAGTGTGTGTTTGCGAGTGTGAAGTTGTCACTCTCTTTCTGTGTTTGTGAGCATGTATACATGCACGTGTGTTCATGAGTGATTGAGTGTGTGTGTGTGTGTGTGTGTGTGTGTGTGTGTGCACCAGACTCTGTCATCACATGTTTTCATGGCTTTGTGAGCTCTTGAAGAAACCCACTTTTTCCAGTCAGCAGTTTCAAGCACACACACACACACACACACACACACACACACACACACACACACACACACACACACCCACACACATGCTTGCACACTTTGTTTATAAAGCCGGTTTCTTCTCCTCCTCCTCCTCCGATGGCTGGCAGCTTGTTCCACTACCTCAGTGAGCCTACAAAAAGCCCTGGCACATTTTTTTCAAACGTGTTGCCTTTTTCTTTTTCTTTTCCTATGTTGCCATGACGATCTGAAACACTGCATGAAAATGCCCTTTCTCCCATTTCCCAGTGAGGGAATGAGATGTGTGTCGGTCTCCATATCTGTTGTAAAAGCAGTCATTGCTTTGTTGAAACCATCTTCACCATCAGTGTAGTGTCAGATGTAAGTGCGCACGACAAATAGTGATACCGTTCCTGCTCACCCTGTTCATCTTTACATCGCCTGAGAAATAATGTAAAATATATTCTGTTGCTGTCAAGCTGTAATAGCACTGTATCTGTACTTCATAACTGCCTAAGTTCCAGAGTTTTTGCAGCAATGTCACAGCCCAAACAATACAATAATGTCAATAAAAGAGGAGGAAAAAGTTTGAAAAAGTTTCCTAAACTTTCTTCAGCAGGAATTGTAGAAATACAATATTAATGATCTTCTTTGATAACTTTGGTTGGGGATGTTTTCCTAAACAGGACAGTTCATTTAAAAGCAGAAAATTGAAAAAAGCAGACATTTCCTTGTGTTGTTTTTCAGCGATCTGTGGCCTAAAATGTAATTTATGTGAATAATTATGGATAATCGTATTCAATTATGCACTTAATGCTAATATGACTAATAATACAATTTAAATTAAGACAGCCTTGACAATTTATAATTTACCAAGTAGACCGAATAGCTTTATCTGGTAATAGAAAATCCGCTTTTGCTGTAAATGTGGAAGATTGTTGTTTAATCTTTTATGCCTTCCCAACCCCCCAAACTCCATTCTCCCAGGTGTTGACAGCACACTAAATATGCAGGTGGTCATTTTCAGATGAAGAGGGTAATAACAGAGTTAGAGATTATTATCATAAATATTGATGTTGTAATATAACCTAGAACTATTGCACATACATTTCAGGGTCTATAAAGGTCACGTCATGCTATCAAATCCACCATGAAACTGCCGTAATACCCAATTCGCTTTCTTCTTCACACATTGAACACATGATTACTTGAGTGAGTTAGGCCCAGATAATAGATACGGTATGTGTTTGGGTTTTTTTTTAACCAAGCTTCCACATGTGATATGTTTCTTTCAGTCACCACTTTAAAGGACCATGTATGTATGTATGTGTATGTTTGAGCCCAATAAATACAATCTCAATCATGTTATGTTACTGACAACTAATTTCCAAAACATAAAACCTTAAAAGATTTCTTTTTTCTTTCTTTTTTAATTTTTTCCTTTTTTCTTTACTTTTTTCTTTTTCTTGTTTCCCTTTTTCCTTATTTTTCCTTTTTCTTTTCTTTTCTTTTCTTTTCTTTTCTTTTCTTTTCTTTTCTTTTTCCCCCTTATTTTAGATTTCCAGTTATATTTCTAAAACCCCTAATCTTTAAAAATAAAATATTCAGGTGATCACCCATGTTAAAATTCAATGTTTCACCTTCTAGCACTTTTGCACAATTGTGGAAGGGAGAATCACTTAAAGTTTTCTGTAAAGACTGTATTCTTCTGGCACTATATTCCCTGGCGGAGACACACATTGTCTTTCGTGGAACTCTGTGTTGGATCGGTTAAATAAAGTTACTTCGACAAAATAAATAAATAAAACTAACAGACGTATCCGTGGTTATGGATTACTTATTTCAATCATGTTTCAAGTACAAGTTGATTTTACTAGCATACTGGAATGAAGAGAAACCAATGGCAGTCTGGAAGGTAGGAAAGAAATTAGTAAATTTACAGCTTAAAGTAGTATATTTGGGAAATGATTGGCATATGTGGATTGTGTGTGTGTGTGTGTGTGTATATATATATATATATCGATATATATATATATATNCATATGTGGATTGTGTGTGTGTGTGTGTGTGTATATATATATATATATCGATATATATATATATATACACCTGTATATATATACACATTTGGCTAAGACATTGCGTGATCATCGGTAGGTCCTTTAAGCAATAAGCAGTGATTGGTTGAAATGTAGAATGTGACCTTTCCTAAGGAGTGGCAACACCATTAGCTAAAGGTCAAACCAGACGACACATTTAACATTACCCACCGGCGCTGACATGTAACCACACAGGACCACAAACCCACCGGTGGTCATGGTTCAAATAGATTGATCTGCTTGTGGAGCCCATCCATGGTTCAGTTCAATAAGAGAGGCTGACATTAATGGACTGTTTCTGTACGCCTGTGATATATGGCAGGTATATTATGCCCAGAAGTAAACCATTAGGGATCTGTTATGAAAAGTATAATACAGCCTAGCTAATGTGCTAATCTTAATAGCTTGTTACAAAGAAATCTCAGCAAATGGGTGGACATTAAAGGACCGTCATAGCCATCATCTGTCATAGCGAACACATCTGCTAAATTTTTTTGTCAAAGTAATTTTATTTATCCAGTCCAACTGAAGCTGCATAGAAGACAATGTATGTCTCCGCCAGGGAAAATAGTCCCAGGAGAAGAGGGCTTTTACAGAGAAGTTAAAAGTGACTGTCTACATTTGGGTGTAGACATCATAGCAGGTGAAACATTGAATTTTAAGGTGAGTGTATCACCTGAACATTTGATTTTGAAAAATTGAACAATTGGTAAAATAAAACAAAAAGTGAAATACAGTTTTATACTTTGGAAAATAGATGCCAGTAACGACGTGCATTGTGGGTAATATTTGTTAGACTTAAACATGCAAAATCACCAGTGTAGTCCTTTAAATCGCCCTGGGTAGTATCCATCCAGGGCAAATATTAATTAATTGCTGTTCCTGAGACTGATACCAAATTTGTTAAATGTAATGTCTATCTGAATTCTTCATTTATGAGTTATGCTGTAATTACTGGACATGGACGGCGTTCTGGGTAGAACGATGTGGTGTAAGTTCAAAATAGCCATCATGAGAAAAAGGTCAATGAAATGCAAATCATTTTCACTTACAGTACAATCCTAACCCATTCTCAGACTTGGCAAAAATATTAAAATTTCAAAGGCTCTCATTAATTATAGACTTATAATTCCATACATTTCCGACAGTAAGTTCTTGATTCAGACTTGCCCTCTGTAGTGTGTGTAGCATTCATCTGTATCCGGGTGCTTTTTGACCCGAAGGCCCTGTTAACACTGTGACATTGCCATGCACGTACTGGTGTGGATAATGGAGGAATGACCTTTATGATGAATTAATAATTGATAGAGTAATTGGGTTGGCCTCTTACTTGGCTGAAGGAGCCCAAGGTTTTTGCTTCTTGCCACTCAAAGAGAGCCATTATTCTGCAGTGTGTAGCCAGCAAAGGGCAAACAGCAGATCAAATATTCACCATGGAGAACACATACACAATTATCCCTGACTTAATGGGGCTGACTTCACAAAAAAAAAAAAAAAAAAANAAAAAAAAAAAAAAAAAAAGCTTTGCTAAATGCAGTAGACTGGAGCTGACCACAGTCCGCGGTCACCTTGGAGGAGTTGGTCAACATTGCTGCTAATATGGCCGATATGAGCAACAGTGTTGGAAATTATGTTCATCTCGCTCTGTCAACATGGCAGCAGGGTTACGATTAAATATAAAATGGCTTGGGGAAGATATTTTCTGTAATTAGATGAGATAGCACTTACCACAGAGTTGCACGATGGGGGATGATCTGAGTGAGGCGCCTTCTGCATCCTAGCGTGTCATCTCTCTCTCTCTCTCTCTCTCTCTCTCTCTCTCTGACATGGAGATAAATGCACTCTGCCATCTTTCCTCAAACGCTGCCGATGTCTGCATATCAACTTTTGACAGCATGGCTTCACCATCCATTAGGACGTAATTATGTTAAAGATCTTCTATCTATTATTTGGTGCTTAGCTGTGCGCGCAAATCGCAGCGAGGTCAAGCTCTAATCGAAGTCTAGCGTTTAGCGAATCGGAGTGCCTTGTAGGTTTTGTAATTGGCCTTTTGAACGCTAATGGTATGTCATGATTGATGAGCTGCTCAAATTGAGGCGTAACATATGCTTTTTGCCTATTAAGACAGACCTTAAAGAAAGCGGAGAGAGTGTCTCTTTTTTTTCATCGAATGTATGGCTTTGCTGACTTCAGTGCTGAAATTGACTGACTGGTTGGAACGTTTCTGATAAAAATGCTGTTTATGTGAGAGAGTGGGGGGTTGGAGAAAGAGAGATACGGGGTGAGGTAAAGTGAAAGGTGGGTTTAGGGTTCTTTTTTAGCACCAAAGGTGAGGTGCCCTGCCTGACTTATGAGAAATAGCTGCATTAACCAGCTTCAGCTCGCTGAATATAGTGCATGTATAATGAATAATTCCTATTTGCATTGCTTCATGGTGCTCTCCCTCCGCTGGCCCTTCATACATTATTAGCTGTGGTATTGTTTTCCAGCTGTGAGAGTACTGAACACTCTCCAAGCGCATCAGCAGCAGACAAGGAGTTTTGGCTGTTTGTAGCTTCACAAGGGGTGTTTGCATTTACATATTTCTATCATTACCCCTGTAAAATATATTTTCCCGCCCTGCCCCTTGTATCGCCAAAATTTGGAAAGATAGCTAAAAACAGATTGCATTTAAGGAGAGAGCCTCAGCGCTGAGACGTGTTCTTTGATGTGTACTTCCAGAAGCTCAAAGCTGTGTAGGTACGCCGTCATTCACCTTGTGAATATTCCCCGAACAACATGAAAGTGGGTTTAAACTGATGAGCCTCCAGAAAAAGGAGCCGAACGCAAACGGTCCAGCATTTAGCGCAAAGTATTTTGTTGTCCTCCTCTCCCCTTGGGGTGCTGGATTTGAAAAGCATGTGGTGCTGCGTGCACAGCAGGTGCCTGCAAACTCCACTCAAAGCCTGTTAAACCAAAACAAATGTTTTTGTCTCTGCAATGAAGGATCAAAAGCGAAAACGCTGACACACACAAAACATTAATGCTTGTCGACAAGATCAAGTGGAATTTTTTACTGTGCCGATTTGGTTTGAGTGTCCCGTGCTGGAAACACAGAAGTGTTGCTGCCTCATTAGGAATTCCAGACCATCTCTGAGACATCGCTCAGGGCAGGTGGGCTGTAAGAAGCCGTCTGGATCCCTGCTGTGATGAAAGGCGTCTGGTTGTCACGCAGATTTGATTGGATGGCGTTTAATTGCTGCTCTCTGGTTGGATGACGCATCGGTTAATTGTAACCAAAGCCGGACTGCGAGTTTGGTTTATGTGCATATATCAGAGTTAAAGCATGTGGATGTGTAACATATGGCATGTGGGCAATAAATGTGATTTGTGTGGGGCTCTGTGTGCACGACCCGTAGATTTTCGCTTCAGAATGAGCATCTTCTGTTTAATCAAGGCAGAACTGGAGCCACCGTGAGGGGAAAAAAAACGCCTCAGAGAACTGTTTGGTAATGTTTATTTTCAGAAGTCGATGTTCTGTTTCAGTACCTCCATGCACTAGAAAAGGATGCCACCTCAAATTGAACTGAAGAGAGGAGAAACACTGAGTGATCAAAAAAACACAAAATCATAAAAGAGAGGCCCAAAGACAATTGACTAATCCAGTGCAAACCCAGGATCTGGGTCTTATTGACTTCCTGTCAGTGTAATCCATATCATAACCATCTGTTCCAATGCTGTGAAACACCAAGGGCATATTAGCTGTATGTCTCCTATGGGGGTTTCAGCTGACAGTCGCCTGAAGGGCTCCATTGAGTCATTTGGAGGAGTACCTGTAAAGCCACGCTACATGAATCCTAATTCTGCTATTGTGTCTTCCTACTGAAGCTCCATGCTTGTCTTACCTCGCTTAACAGGGATACGCTCGACATTAAACCCCGCAGGATTGTGCTGCCTGAAGACTTACACGGGGGGAAGTCTTTGGGAGTTGATCTTCAGTGTTTGTAGAGAATGGAATTTGAGAACACAGTAGATATGTCATTTGAATACGAACTAAATTATCTTTTGAGAACAAGAAGGAAATATCATAATATTGGCAGTTGTCAGTTTCCTGGGCCTCTGGATGTCTCTGTTTACAGCCCAGTTCATAATAAATGGACAGATGGAGCTGCAATCCACGTCGTCCCTCTGCGCAACCGCATGTAATAACCTCTGTGGGCCAAAACACACAGAGGTCATTTCCTGTCAACCACCTTCAATAACCTTCCATTCAGTCCTCCCCAGGTTCCACAGACGAGCCAGTCAACTGAACAACTGAGGTCACCTGACAATTCTAGGGTTTTAATAAAACCTGCTGAGTTCCCCCATTTCCTCTGTGACACGAGCTGGAATAATGACCAGTGTAACGAGTCTGTCTGGTAGCTACCAATCAGTTCGTCTCCCCGTCCTGTCACTCAACAGGCCCGTCTCTCTCTCTCTCTCTCTCTCTGCTTGTCTACGGCTGTGACTTTGACCCCGGTTTGACTTTGAGACTCGGAGTGATGGAAATTTCACCTGATGCATCTAGTTTTCATCAGCTCGTGGAAGGTGCAATGTGTGTTTGACTGCGTGGGCAAAGCCAGAGGCAGCGCAGAGCAAGCGGCTCTAATCTAGTGTTTGTCACTAAATATAAGTAGACGGACAGGATAACAGAGTGTGACAATGCAGGATAAAGTGCTACAGAGGGGTGTCTACTCCTATCCTCCCTCTCTATCTCTCTCTCTCTCTCTCTCTCTCTCTCTCTCTCTCTGTTTGCTCTCTCTTGCTCGCATTCCATCTCGTTACATTGTGTTATCCAAGGTCTGATCCCTGTTCTTAGTTTTAATATCTTTCTCTCCACTGGGTGGATCTCAGAAAATGAAACAATGTGAGCACACCAAGGACTTCTTATGTGTGCATGTGAGTGTGTGTGTGTGTGTGTGTGTGTGCGTGTGTGTGTGTGCACGCACCTCCCTGGGCTCTCGCCATCGTCTGAACTGCCCAACTGATGAGTCAATACATGCAGCACAATCCTTAGCTTTTAGCAGAAAACCAATACGCTGCCTTATCGACTTGTCTAAAGATAAAACAAAGCTATATTTTGGTGGCTTAAGCATCTGAAAAGCTGTAAATAGTGTTCAGTCCAGGGAGGGAGGGACACGGAGAGAGAATTAGGGTGTAAAAAGAGACGGGCTGGTTGGAAAGATGCTACAGTTCTTTGCTGGCACATTTAGGCCAAGGTTTCTTCGTGATTTATAGACTCACACCAGGTCTGGTTTTATTGAGCGCTATGGCAACATAAGGATGTCACAAACAAGGGCCTTATAATTGGGCTCATCCTATTTGTTTGTTTACCGCACCAGGTAGCTGACAGATAATCCTATGCAAAGCCAGATAATAGAAAGCTTTCTGGGCAATGGAGCTGCCAAACCACCCTCAAATCAAACTGAGAAGCAAATACATTACTGCACCTTTAAGTCAACAGAAAACACACACACACACACACACCCAGACAGGTACACGTTGGTTCAGTTCAGGGTGTAAGCCTCGGAGGGGAATTAATTTGTTTCTCTTAAAGGGCCAAGAGAAAAGAAAAGCCCATGGAGCTAAGCAGAGATGATCATCGAGCTGTCCAAAAACATATGGAGACGGACCCTGAGAGACGTCCAGAATGAAGATAAAGCTGTTTTCCAGCTGCCGTGAGGACGAATATTATCGGGTTAGCTAGACAGATGAACAACACCTCTGGCGAGTGCCGAGCCTTATAAATAAAAGTTAAGAGGGATCCTCCTTGTTGTGAGTCATTATAGATCGGCTCCCTAAACAGTCAACACTGGCTCCAACCCATCCCCCGCTATCAATCTCCTGACCTCTCCATAAATGCCAGGAGCCGATAATTAATGATAAATTGGCAGCTAATGAAAGATTTACGTGGAGGACGCTTGGGCAACCAGGTAGCGTGTTGGAGGCTTTTGAGCTCTGACAGCCAGCAGCACATCAGTTGCGCCCTGGAGACAAGTGCACGTAATGGTCCCGACAATCAAAGCAATGACAGTCGTAGGTGAGAAAAAAAAAAAAAAAAAAANAAAAAGCAGCCAGGCGTCCCCTGGTCGCCTGTCATGACACGCAGCAGAAGGCGGTCTGGTCGGACGAGAGCATCCTTGCGACAATGCAGACAGCCGTTTAACCTGCAACCCCTTTCAGGCAGGTCGGAGGGAGGGGGAACGCATCAGAGTCAGACACTCCTGACAAAATATTTAATTCCAACTTAAAAGGTTATTTCACAATAACACACATCCCCTTTCCTCTTTTTTCTCTCTTCCCCTCTGCAGCATTCAATTTATTTCCTTTAGAAGCACGGTTCACTGGGTACTGTAGTTGACTCCCTCTCACCACAACTGCCGGCTTATTAAGTTTCCATGGCAACCTGCCGCATCCACTTGTGTTTTATTCCAGCCTGTTGGGACCCCACAGGGTAAAGCTTTAAGCCGGAACACCGGGAAGCGATGGCTTTAGAGGGGGGAAACAACAACCAGCGGCAACACCGACAAGAAGGACTGCTGGAGAATTACTCATAGACCTTCGCTCCATTTAACGCGCTATGAGGCTGCCGAGCAAAAGCACCGATTTTTGTCACCGCATCTCCTCGCGTCGGGCCAAATATTAAAATATATTGACAAACCGCTAGTACCGAGACTACCCGTGGGGAGCAAACCACCTTTGTTTTACGACAGGATGAATATTAAAACAAAAAAATGTCTTTACTTTTTTTGAAAGCGTTGTTGCATCAGAATAAATCGTATATTGATACTGACAAAGCGCTATAAGAAAAGCTGACCATGAACGGAATCAAAGCGGCTTCATTTGAGTTACTTTTAGTTTATTGCGATGGAACGCCTTGCTGGTAAACCTAATTCTCCCAGTCCTTCCAGCCCCTCCTCGTCGCTGTTTGTAACCTTAGAATGAGACTTGCTGAGCTAATACGGCAGCCATTGATTAGATCATACATTTTCATTTCATTACTTAATTATCAATTCAACTCTGTGGGACCTTTTTGAAAGAGGAGAGATGTAATCTAACACACTATAAGTTAATAACGCTAATTTGATTTCACATTCCCAAATTTTACATGCATACTAAGTAGACTTGTGAAGACATTTCCTCCAAAGAGACAATTAATTATTTCATATGCCAAATGAGAAATTGTCTTATCTTTAAATTGCTCCTCAAGGTATTACACCAGATTTGGAATTTCATCTCTAATTTGATGCAGTTCTTTCAACCACATTATAGTCTTCATTAACTGTCAATTCTATGAAAGACCACAGATTTCATTAACGCAGGACTCACACAATCAAGGCCCCTTTGAAAATTATTCCTCTTGTAATGTCTGCTGGGTGCAGAAAGGGGATCTTTACAAAAAAAAAAAAAGGNAAAAAAAAAAAAAAGGTATTTTTTCATTTCATTGATGTACTATCACTTGATGTACTTTGACCTCACCAACCCTCAATCTGCGCTCTGTGAACGGACTCGGTGAGGTCAAGTTCATTGTGAAATGGCTGTAAAAGGTGATTAGACGAGTCAGAAGTAATACTGATATTTCCTGCTTTCAGCGCAAAGCAAGCGAGGTAACCACAACACTTTCTAATTACCTCCACCAAGACTCTGTTTTTCATTCTCTTTATTTCATTGCTACACTGTAAAACGTGACAAGTTGATCTTACTTTAAAAAATCTAGGAAACCGATTGCCTTGAAAAGGGTAAGTAAATACAAGCAGTTCCGGGTTACGAATGCCCGACTTACGAACTGACCACCATGAAGCCTATTAAATTAAAAATTTGAGTTACATATATGATACATAATAATGAACGGCGCACTACTTTACAACGCACGTCAAAACAACAGAAGAATGCCTCTTCCAGCATGCAAGACATCAAGGAGCGAGAGTGTTAACCTACATGTTTTTTATACCCCTTCCACACACACATTCTCTCTCTCTCTCTCTCTCTCTCTCTCTCTCTTTCTCTCTCTCTGTTTATGATGTTTTAGGATATCTGGAAGTGTTTCTTTAATGTTTCTTATGCATAGAAAGGTAAAATATATACACTAGATACGCACCTTACATAACTGTTCCGACTTACAAACAAATCCGACATATGAACAGCCATGGGCACGGAACTCGTTCGTAACCCGAGGACTGCCTATATAACTATATAGTCTTAAGTTTAAGTAGACATAAAATAAACATAACTTAAGACTAATAGTTATATTTACTTACCTTTTTCAAAGCAGTCGGTTTCCTAGATTTTTTTTTAAGTAAGATCAACTTGTCACATTTTACAGTGTAGCAGGGTTACTCAAAAAAGTTCAGAATCGAGTTTGACAAAAATTAGCAGACAGCCAGGGAAGCCATTAATGCCCATATTTTGGAGTTGATTTAACTCATGAAAACATTTATTCTACACTTAGAAGGTATAATTAACAGTGAATATATCCTAATTGTTTATCCCCTCTGAGCTTAAAACTATTAAAACACAACTGAAAGCCATCAATTTCTCTGCTTTACGACAAGGGTATTAAATACGACCTTGTCGCTTTGGAAAACTTGTTGGAAAGAAATGAAAAGATTATAATGTGAGCACAAACACAACATAAATAATAACGAGGACATTTTTCTTTTCCTTTTTTTTTTTAACCACACGGTAGGGTTANAAAAAAAAAAAAAAAAAATCCATGAATGCTTCCACTGTCTCAAGCCAGACTAACTGAACTCAACACCAAACCATGCACACATACACACACTGGCACCCAATATACACCTCGCTGGTCCAATCTTTTCATTGCTGTGGTGTCACTATGGAAACCCCCCGCACCACCAACACCATCACTCCCACAACTGTCCTCTCTTCAGTAATCCTCAGGCTGTAAGGAAACGATACTGAAGCATGACTGAAAGGAATGGATTGTCGGGGTGGCAAGTGGAAAACCTTTAAAGGACCCGAACAAGTCTGTCACGCTCCTAGTTATCCCTCAGCACCTGGGCAAAGGTGTGTGTGTGTGTGTGTGTGTGTGTGAGGGATTTGGGTGCAGAAGCAATATGGAGCCACGGAGCAGAGGGAGTAGAAATACAGCCCAGTCAACTAGTGAAGCATGTTAGTTTGTGTGTTTGTGCATGATTGCCCGCATGCACCTTTAAGGGAATTGCTTCTGATTAGCCTCAGTTTATCAGCGGCTACGCCGTAAATACCACGTGTAATGCGTCCGCCGCCTACCATCGGGCTCAGACACAAAGGGATCATTCTGTCAGCGTAGTGATCTCATCGCTAAACTATCCTCTTTCTCTGTTAGCGCCATGGCCTTGATAGAATGTTGGTCGTCAGGCGCTTCTAAACAGAAGATTGCCCGCTCCTGTTATTTCCGCTTTACTCTTCCACGCGAATAAAAAAAAAAAAAAAAAAAAAAAATGCAAGACTTGCTAGACTTCCAAAATCTTTCTCGGATTTCTCAATGCCTTCCGTCTCGAGCCTTATGTGGAGTTTCCACTAGTCTGTTTGTTTTCCATACTGAGATGAGGCAGAGATGGAAGCAATTTGATATAGGATAGGAGAAGGAGGAATGGAGGGGGGAAGGATAATAGGGAGTGAAAAACTACAGAGTGCAATGGGAGTAAAGGAAGTGGAGGAAGAAGAGATGATTGGGAGGCATAGATAAAGAGGAGGGAGGGAAGGATGAAAAGAGACGGAGGGTGACAGGGGTGAAAGACAGAGAAGGGAGGTAATAAGTCCCTCTTCCAATCTGGTGTTGTTGAGCAGGGCTAGTAGCAGAGCACACATTCCATTAGGCAGTAAATATTGACTCAGCAGTGAACAACTGGTTTCTATTGCATAGCAAACAAAGCTATTGTGTGCCTGGCAGCCCTGAAAGGCCTCTGTTTGCACATAACGCTCAGGGCTGATAAGTGGGCAGTCTCATTCGCCGTGGGGGTCTTATATGTCTCTCTCTCCGTCTCTCCCCCATCTCTCTGCCCTTTTCTCTCTATCCGTCTCCATCTGCGTTTCAGTCCGTCTGTTGGGCCCCAGCCCTCGGGCCGTCAACCTTGACTGTAATCTTCCTCCTCCCCCACAGCGTTTCCAAGTAGCCGAATGTGCGACCGGTTTAATCACGGGTGTTTTCGTCTCAAACGGCGGGTCTGGACAGGTTATGCGGCAATAAGTGAGAGCGTAATAGGCGCTGATTGCTGACTTACAAAATGTACCTTCGAACAACACTGGCCGCCAGACGAATGAGTGCAGCAATATTTGCCCTGATGACTGTGCTGAGGGCTTGGCTGTTTGTCTGCAGATTGCATTATGCATTTACATCGTGACCTCTGAACTGTGCGGCTCTCTGAAAGATTTGTTCCTTATCATCCACCTGAGACTATAAATACAGCATGAGGTCCACGCCCTCTTCCTGTCTTCATGAAGTGATGCACATGTCGACTCCGCTATTGCGCCATATGGGGTTACTCAGGCTGTTAGGCCACTGGGTTGTGTAACATTAGCCAAGAGCTATTGTTTTTTAGCGCTAGGTTTGTCTGGCCTGGACATGTAATGTACCAGCATGTACTGCAATGTATAGCGTCATAGGAAAATACATTATTGCTTCACATATAGATTATTCAAAGAAAAAAACAATCCTAGCTGATTCAGCTGCATAAAAATGCTTTGTTTCACTTAAAGGAGCATACCGTGAGTTTGCATGTTTAAGCCCAATATACACAAAAGATACATGTTAAGTTACTGACAACTTCCTAAAATATACTGTTGGAGTGGTTAATTTGAGTAAATTTTACAATTGTTTTTCCTACCTTCCAGACTGCTGTTGGTTCCAGTTCATTCCAGTACGCTTTAAAAATCAACATATAGAGACTTGAAATGCGATTGAGATACATAATCCATTACAGCAAACACTATGTGTATTTAGTTTTTTGTCAAAGTAACATTATGTAATCTGGAGCTGCATGGAAGACAATGTATACCTCCGCCAGGGAATATAGTCCCAGAAGAAGACGGCTTTTACTGAGAAATTAAAAACAACGGTATGTTCTACATTCAGACATACATATGTTAGCAGGCAAAACGGTAAATTTAATCAAATTTAACATTTGATTATGGAAGATAGGAAAGCTAAAATAAAAATTTCACATTTTGGAAATTGGTTGCCATTAACATAACAGGTAGGCGGATGTATTTATTGGGCTTAAAAAATGAAAAATTGCCATAATGGCCCTTTAAATTACAGGTTTCCTACTTGTTACTATGGCATCCACAGTAATATGCACAAGTATTGAAATATCAGTACGCTCATTGTTTAACATCAGTCGCTATTTATTAATATTTCACCGACTTTGCTGTGAAGTCCTGCGCTGTGAACATGAATGTAAAACATGTAAAACCTGAACTGAAATCCCTGGTGATTTCAAAAGCACCTAAAAACACAGACACAGCTATGTGCATCTATCCACACACACACTCCCCCTGCCAGCCTGACTGTTCTTCAACCAACATGACACCCTGCTTTAAAGTATCCGGTGAGGTNCCCCCTGCCAGCCTGACTGTTCTTCAACCAACATGACACCCTGCTTTAAAGTATCCGGTGAGGTCCCGTGTGGTATGCAGGTATAGGTGGTACGTTATAATTACATTGCTTTTGTCCAACAGATGTTCATAGAGGAAGTGCCAGGAAGGCGCAGAGCTGTTTATCACAATCTGCTGCGAGTCCTGTAATATCAGCTAAAGATTGAAGACTTTAATACTGCTCCTCCACAGCAAAGAAAAACGGCAGTAAAAATGAAAGCCAACCCATCAAAGCACAATATGTCCCAGCGACAGCTTTGCAGAATGCCCCCCCTCCCTTCNCACCCACACTCTCATCCACCCTCCATCCTTCCATCCCCCATGTCTTTCTCTCACTCCTCTCTTCTCTGAGTCTATTTTCCCCCTTTATCGCTTCTCCTGTCCCTCCATCTCCCCCTCTTCCTCTTCTGTAGTACCACCAGTAGTGTTTGGACCCAGCGGGCCACCGGCGGACAGGCGGCGGCGTTGCAGCGATAAGCTGGATTCACCGTGACCTTTCTATTGTTCGGATGACAGTTGGCAACGGTAAGGATGGGTGTCCTTCCAAATCAAATATTTGATTCATAAACACCAGTGCCCCTGAGTCAAGGAGGGCCGAGGTGCATGTAAATCCGCCGGAGGACTGGGAGACCTTCGATTCTTAAAAGCCGAAGATGAGGAAGGTGAAAAAATCCTCGCGAATCACCTCAGCTCTTACTCTCTCGCTGCCACTAAATGTCAAGTTTTAGTGTGCAGCTGAAAAAAAAAGAAAAAACACACAGAGGAGCATCATTTGAATAATGTTTCTGTCAGCTTCCACCCCCCAACCTTACTGCACACACCCCTCTCGGTTCATACACACGTCCCCCCTGGGAGGAATCTGCTACGATTTACAACAACACACCGCATGTATGCTTGGCCACATTTGCACGACATATATGCACACGCATGTGAAAACACACGCATGCCAGATCGCCATCATGCCCGAGGAATGAGGCAAAGTAGAATTGTTACTGGGTTGGATTTCAAAGTACACATTGATTGAATTCCCCACTGTTTCTCTCTGATATAGTGTGTCCTAATATAGTGCATTTGGAATGAAAGGGGATGGTCTTGCATGGGAAATATAATTTCAAAGGCCACTGCTGCTATTTTGGCTGAATATCAATGTTACTCTCAGATTCTGATCCCACACGTCTCTATTGTATGGGTTTGATATTAGAGAACAAAGGTTATTGCCCAAGGCAAGGTTTGATATCAGCCTGTATTCCCCAATGCAGGAAAAGGGACGTCCGGAAAAATGTGTCAGTGATACAATATGTTTTCTGTACAACTGATGTTTTTTTTTTTTTCCNCTGCATATAAATCAAAAATACAGAGCCCCTCATTTGACATTCAGTGTAAAAAAAAAAAAAATGGCTACTGTGGCCAAATGTTATGAATTTGTTCCCACGCTTTATTAATATGTATGCACATTTTATTATTCCTTCCCTCGTTTTAATTAAATATCAAATATCCATTTTTTTCCTCAAATGTCATATGCCGGGCTCCTTACTTTGGTTAATTTGGTGCTTTGATTTCTCCTAATTAAAACGTTGGAGTGCTTCTTTCAGTATTGTTGATATCGTAAGATGTTGCAGCCAGTGAAACACGAGATCAAAACCTGATAAGACTCAACAACTCTGAAAAGTTGGGTCATTGATGTTCCCTGATGTCCTTAAGGGACATCGTAAACTTCACACGAGTGCAAGAAACATTGGATATCGGAATATCAACATCAATAAACCCTGGTGGAGAATTAACAAGAGAGCCATTGCTGGTATAAAATTAACCAAGCCAGCATTTGCTTAAACTTTAATAAGCTTTATAATAGCATAACAAATGCCGCTGGATGAACATTGGCATTATAATGAGGTCGGATGTAAAAAAAAAAAAAAAAACCTTTGTTGAATTAATTATATGCACATTTACACTACATACAGTAGCTCTAAAAATTCTGTTGTTGATTTTTTGATAGAATTTCTTTAAATATGACACAAAACTGTTTTAAATGACCAGGAATTAGTTTTCCTTCGTCCAACAGGAAGTAAATGCAGCCGTTACTTTTGCTTCCAACAATCTGCTGCTAATATATGTGTCAAGGACTAATGAGTAAAATGATGTTAAGAACAATCTTCTGAAATTTGTGACAAATCAAGTGATAAATGGAGTAAAGGGGTGAGTTTATGTAGCTGCTAGAATAAAGACAGAAGCCATTATCGGGATACGACAGGGTTACAAGGAAAGGTCGTAAAATTTTTCAGGTGTGGAATCAAATCATCTGAGAAGATGTGAGGATTTAAGTGTCTGTTGAAGGAGAATACCAGAACTGACTGCTTTTTGCCTCATTTACTTCATTACTTATTGTACATTTGCCCTCACTTGGACGTCATGGCAGAATTTAGGGTGTGAACTTTATAATTCATATATCCTGAAGTGTCATTTCCTAAAGCGACAGCCAGCTGATTAGCCGCAGTGTTCAAATGATGCATAAATGCTATCAAATTTCAACAATACCCGTTTCTGATCATATGCTTAATGTCAATTTGGAATTAAATTAACATTTTACATTGATTAGGTTCTTTGCTTGATGTACTTTAAAGGGTCATACCGGTGGTTTTGCATGTTTAAGCCCAATATATACAATCCACATTCACGTTACGTTACTGACAACCATTTTCCAAAACATGCTACTGGAGTGGTAAATATTAGAATTGCTTTTCCTACCTTCCAGCCTAACATTGGTTCAGTTCATTCCAGGATGTTATTAAAATCAACTTGTACAGACTTGAAACATGCTTGAGGAAATCAAACATGGCATCTATTACTTTTTTTTTTTTTTTTTTTTTTTTTGCCAAAGTAACTTTAACTGCTCCGACACGGAGCTACACAGGATGAAATGTATGTCTTCACCAGGAAATATAGTCCCAGAAGAAGATGGTAACTGAGAAATTAAAAATGGCCGTCCCTTCTACATTTTTTGTTAACAGGTGAAACATTGAATATTAAGATGGATGTATCACCTGAACATTTGATTTTGTGAAATAAATTATTATTAATTCAATTTTGGAGGTAAGAAGAAGTTTTTAGCCTATGAAATCCTTGGTGGCTTGTATGCACTCAGAGTACTTTCTGTGTGTACAAGTAAAAGAATTAATAAATGGTTGGCTAAATTATGTGGTTTCATTATTAAATTTGAACTGATTAGACTTAATTTCAGTACTGTGCTGTGATTTGTGTGACATGGTGCACAGCATCTGTTTTCATGTTGCTTTCCTCATGGACTTATTGATTATTAGATGATGATTAAAGGTCATGGGCCTCTCATATTTATGTTGTTTTGTCTACATGTGATTTGAATGCTGCTGACGTTTTTATATAACCTGAAAAAACTTCAGATTTTTGTCAGGGAGCCAAATAATTTTCTTCAAGGCCCAGATTTGCCGACCCCATCTTAGAATACATAGTGTACGGCAACAAGCAGCGTGCATGAAAATGGGTCATAAGCACGTCTGTTGCAGGAATATATTGAGCAAAGTGGAAAAGTCAGTCACAACTTCTGACAGCTACTGCATTATCTGAACATCAAAGAGTAAGAATCAACCAAAAGGAAGGTACTTTTCTTCCAAAAACCATCAGAGAAGCTCGTTAGACCACCGAGGATCAAAGCTTTGTGACAGACCCTCATGCTCGTATACGCAGCAGCAAATTTACAACCTTCAACAGCTGGTACTGAATCAAACACGATCTGCTGCTAAAGATCCGAGTGTAATTGATACAAGAGCGGTACATACTTCCCTTCACGCCCATTATGTAATTAGCGTGCAAAGGCAGAGACATGCAGGTTGCTTTAAATAGTGAACGCTGTGGAGCTGCACTACATGGGACAGATATAGACGCCGGGTAACTGGTGTCATCATTTAAGAGGGTGAGAAATCTCTGCGTTGGCGGAGGAACCGGGCTGTGACATTTACAGTAGGATGTGCATTTCGGTCAGAGTTAAGGCGAGGTCCAGTGGTGTTGATGATTTTAAAGTGTCATGTGTGGTGTTTAAATGCAATATAAGTCGTTACTTGGTGAATTATGATAGCTTGGTTGCTATCCATCCATCGAATTACTATTTCGTAAGGGTCGCAGGGTCACAGTTTTCTCTAATCACCACAGATTATGGCCATGCTGAACTGTTATGTCGATGTCTTCCTCAAAAATGTTGTCACTTTTTCAGTTCCTTCTTTCACTGTTACCCCATGTCATGAAAAACTGTTTTGCTGCTTGTCTCCCCCTCCATGGAGATCTAACCCTCTTACTTTGGCTTCTATGGCTGCTTATTGTGGCCATATGTTCATATAGTTAAGTAAAAGCAGCATGCTGCAAAAGAAAAAAAGATTACTATTCAAAGTCTTTAAATGAATTTAAAAAACAGTTACTGAATTTGCAATTCAATCGCCTTGTCTGGGATTAATGCAGAAAATTCCATTTGCATCCCTACTTGGATTTGAGCCGTGTAGCCTGATGCATGCGGGCGCCTACACACAAGCATCACAATAAGAGCTCATTTATTTGATATGTGCAAGAACCATTGTTACATCATTATCACCCATGATTACCTGTACGCTTTGCTATTGTCTGGTATCTTTGAGATGTGGAACCTGCAGTGTGTGTACGGCATGTTGCAGCAGAAATCAGCATGCAGTACGGGAACAGTAGGAAGCGTGGTTTGATGCTGCACAGATCCCTCCTACTGTTCAACAGTTTCCTCTGAGGTTTTTGTTTGTTTTCATGATGCAACGTCCTTGGCAACTGGTAAAAGATGTGGCATAAGCCCTCATACCTTGTGACTTGAATTTTGATTGTTTAAAATCTTTATTTCACACTTGTTTTCTCTGCTCTTGCTTCCTCTCCCCGTTCTTTTCTGTCTTGTCTCGCCCCCCGACTCTCCACTTCTCCCCGTTTCACCGTGTCTGTCTGTGTAAGTCGCACAATCACAGAATAAAGAGTTCTTCATCTTCCTGTGGTGAGGCACGTCCACTGTGACAATTTGAGGCTTCTTTGATATGGATTCCTTTCAAATCAGCTGTCCCGTTTATTGTCGAGTTTCCTTGAAAGGTCACACTTTCATTAAAACCAATCAACATTAGAAGTTTTAAGAACACTTTTGCCCTTTGCGAGGACAGCGAGAGGCGATTTCCGCTGGTGGAGCAGATTATCTTATGAAATGAGATTCTGCAACATGTCGGCAGCCTTCTGATCAAAGACGCCGAGGTGCAGAATCCATATCTCCAATTATAGCGCTGGAATTAAATTAAGTGCCACCAATGTTATGCACATAACTAAATAAAATGAATTCCTTAATTGAAAAACAAGGAGATCTATATTAGCACAAAGCCTTTCCATGCAAATGATCATGCGTGTTCTGTGTGCGTGTTGTACTTCCATAGTAACAGAGATTAAATTAGCATACAGTGAAGCACAGGTACAAAATCTGGCATGCAGGCTATTATATTCTGTTTACTCATAACTGGACTCTTATTTTGCATATACAGCATCTACAGATCAGAGAAAATCTCAGCTACAAAGAGCGTTTGTTTCTCTGAAAATGTGACACTTTATGACGGTAATTACGCTCTATCTAATCAGAAAAGGCATAAAAAGTGAAATGTGTCAGAATGTTGATGAGTTGCCAGATTGCTGAGCCGCCACACCTTTTAAAGCTGATAGCAGCATGACTTATGCGTGGGTGTGTGTATGGAGAGATATGCAGTATGTTGCCTCCCTCTCCCACACACACGCACACACACTGGCCTATCTCCAAGTTTATCTTAAAATAAAGTCCAGCCAGTGTCTAGCTCATCAATGATGTCACAAATCATGAAAGACCAACAGATGAGTAATATGAGATTCTACTGTATATTACATGTTTAAAGGACCATACTGGTGGTTGTGCATGCTTGAACCCAATACAACCCACATATACTGTATGGTATGTTGCTGACAACCAATTTCCAAAACATAAAACTGTATTTTAGTTTTCCTGTTATATTTTCCAAATCCTCTAATCTTTCAAAAGCAAATATTCAGGTGATAAACTCACCTTAAAATTCAATGTTTCGCTTTCTGACACTTATGCACGATTGTCATTGTAATTTCTCGGTAAGAGTCATCTTCTCCTGTGACTATATTTCCTGGCGGAGACATATATTGCCTTCTGTGCGGCTCTGTGTTGGACTGGTTAAATAAAGTTACTCCAACAAAACAAACCCTAACAGATGCTGTCTTCGCTATGATAGATTATGTATCTCAAGCATGTTTCAAGTCTCTACAAGCTGATTTGAATGAATTGAAACCAATGGCAGTCTGGAAGGTAGGAAAAACAATTCTAATAGTTACTGCTCCAGTATGTTTTGGAAAATTGTTTTCAGTAACACAATGTGTATATGGATTGTATATATTGGGCTCAAACATGCACGATTGATGGTATGGTCTTTTAAGTGTGTGTACGTGTGTGTGTTTGGAGAAAAGGAAAGCAGATTAAGACTGAGAACCAGACAGAAACACCCAAGACAACAATTTGATTATGAAATCAAGATGAATCTCTCTGCTCACAATACAGGATGACACTAGGAAGCCAAGAGATGAGGTTAGAGAGATTTGATTAAAAAATGGAAGCTCTGCTGCAGACGCTGCCATGTTTTCTGTCTTTGTCCGAACTCACTGAACTTAATGTAGGAGCTACAGAGAATAATCAAAACCTCACAGTCAAAACAGAAGAAATGACCCTTATTTTCACGATGACCATCATCATTACGGCAACAACCCCCAACAACTGTAATATAAGAGCATCTGGTTTAATTATTTATACACAGACATGGATAGTAATGGAATACATGTAACGGCATTACATAATCAGGATACAAAAAAAAAAAAAAAAAAANAAAAAAAAAAAAAAAAAATGTAACTGTATTCCATTACAGTTACAGAGAAAACAGCGTAATCAGATTACAGATACATTTAGTAGAAAATGGGGATTACTATCAGGATTACGCTTGAAAAGAGAATGATTTTCTGGCAAGCACACACATGCACACATAACATCTATCAACGCCACTCTTCTGTTTAAGAGCATCGCCATGGACACCAGTAAAAAAAAAAAAAAAAAAAAAAGCCTTCACTGGGGAAATTTTGCCACTATTTTATCTTTAAGACAGAAAAGGGAAATAACTTCACAGTGTAATTTATGTCTTCCAGCTATGAAAATACTATCAGCATCAAAAAACGCAACGTCTAATCTGCAGGTAAGACCAGCCGCTATGCTAACTACACAGAAACCAGGTAGCCAAAGGTAATGCTAGCCAGCATTTCAATACCATAACTACCAATTATTCTTATTATTGTAAAGACTCTCAATGAAGCAGAGAGATGCTGTTAGTTTGATGATTTATAAAACAAAAAAAGAAACCACTGTAGGTCGTAGAAACACAGTAACAGTCAATTAGCATCTTTTTTTTTTTTTTTAANTTTTTTTTTTTTTTTAATTTAAACTTCTGATTTGTTAAAAAAATATATATATATATTGTGGATGTTCTTAATCTATGTACAAAAAATTTACAACATTTTGTTTTTACTTTGTAAAAGGACCAGATTTTATTTTTGCTTTGTTAACTGTACTATTCTGTAAGCCTATAATTTAATCTAGAAATGGAAGGCCTACTACCTGAATTTTCTTTTCGTGTCCCCGTTTTCTTTCTTAAGGTTACCTCACATTTTGTTGTTGTTTTACACAACGCAATGTAAGAATACACTTAAATAAAAATCTATATAAAAGATATAAAAGTCATCTTATTGATTGAAGTAATCCAAAAGTAACGGAGAGTAATGAAGTTACATTAATTTAATATTGCTGTAGTTGGATTATGTTACTGATTATGTTATTTAGCAGGTTAGTAATTGTACCAAATTACTTTGTTTAAAGTAGTAACCCTCCTGAACCCTGGTAATACGTGATATACTCAAGTTTCCACTGTGAATTATACACCAGCTCTACTCTTTAACAGGAAAAAAGGAAATATTTTCCAACACTTCCATTGGTGATGAATGAGAATGTTCTGTGAAGTTTCAAAATAAAAAGGAGTAACATAACATGGGTGTGTGAGGAACTCCATGTGAATGAATTGCTTTGGCAGAGATCCAGCAAGTTCCTCCGGCAGAGCCAGTTAAAACAGAGATAGCAGCATGGCTCATTGTTACGCTGGGATCCGCCCCAGAGCTGGGATTTGTGCATCGAGTACAAAAGATAGGAAACGAATTGTAACACAACTGGATCGGGAATGAATAGAGCTTTCTGCAGGTTGGAGTGACGTGAGAGGGAGGTTATATGAGGTTGAGGTTGTCCTTGGGGAGAGGAGGTGAAACTTAACCAAAGTTTCCACAAACACAGACATGTACAGTGAATTCTGCAGAACATTTAGGAGGAAAACAATGGAAAAAAATGCCTTGTTTGCAAAAGTGGTTTTACTATTACGAAAGAAAAATGCACTCTTTTAAAAATCATGTAAATCAATTCAAGGGAATTTCCTGATCTAAACTGAAAAATTAAAGGACCACTCCACAGTTTATACATGTTACGTTTCTGACAACTGTACTACCGGAGTAGTACATTTTATTATTGTTTTTCCTACCTCCCATACTCCCATTGTTTGTCATTCCAGTACGCTATTAAAATCAATTTGTAGAAACTTGAAACATGCTTAAGATAAATAATCTATCTCAGCAAACATAACATCTATTAAGTTTTTGTCTAAATTACTTTAACCAATCCAACACAGAGCTGCACAGAAGACAATGTATGTCTCCGCCAAAGAATATAGTTCCAAGAAGAAGGCTACTTTTACAGAGAAATTAAATAGACTGTGCCTTCTACAATCAAGTATAGGTGTTAACAGGTGAAACATTGAATTTTAAGGTGGGTGTATCACTTGAACATTTGATTTTGAAAGATTAAAGAAAAAAAAAACAAAAAATTAAAATATGGTTTCATGTTTAAGAAAATGGTCAATGTCGTGTTTATTGGGCTTACAAATGCCAAATCACCAGATCTTAAATCTTTCAGAAATGCTAGAAAAAGACATGTAGAAATAAGATTGCCTCCTAATGGTGGTGAAATGTTACACCTCTTTTCAGTTCTTCCAAAAGTTGAACATCAGCCAAGATCCACCGATGCCAACAGTGTTGTGAAATCTACAAACCCCCATTCAACACGCTAATGCATTTAACATGCCTGACTTGTGACAAAACATTAGGGTTTTTATCACATTGTAACACAGAGCGCACACAGTTTTCAGGAAAGGATGTATTCAGTGGTTGAGCCCCCCTCCTTCTGTTTCCCAGTAGCTGAGCCCTCAAGAGATAAGCCTGTCCTTCATGTGCTGTGGAAGCACAGAGCCCAGATTACAGGGCCGTGGAGGATTCCCTCCCAGCTGCCTGCTCTTCTACCACATCTGCTGGACGCAAACAAGCAGGATGCTGCAAAGCGAATAGGCTTCCACCGCACTTTGGGTTCATTGTAATTTTGTACAGGCAACGTATCTTTGCAATCCCCTACTGCCATGACTGTATCCAGCAGCATAGCCTCAGTGCTGTAATGTATCCATAAACACACAGTATGTGCACTGTGTATCGTAACACCAAAAGCCTGAAGCGCCAAGCTACTTTTCCTTCAGTTTAAGGAACCGCCTCTGCCTGCAAATGAAAAAGGGCTCCAGTATCACCTGTTAACATGATGCAACTTCAAATATTATTATGGATTAAAGCAGCCAATAGCGGGACAGTTGATCTTTTGCATTGCATATTATATGATCACTTCAGTTTTTAAAGGGGATATAATGTTATTTTACCTCATTTTTATATGGTGATATCCATCCATCCATCCATTTTCTATACCCGCTTGTCCTGTTCAGGATCATGGGGAGGCTGGAGCCTATCCCAGCAGCCATTGGGCGAGAGGCGGGGTTCATCCTGGACAGATCGCCAGTCTATCACAGGGCTATAGTTGGGAGAATGTGTTAAACATCGTCAAATTTGCAAAACTTGACTATAGAAACAGCCATCAAGACAAACCCATATGTCTAAATTACCCTAAAAGTTTAATTTTTGATTCGCTCTTTATTTTCATAACATGTTTGTTTCCATCAACATGTGACACATTTGAATTTGCTGGAATAACCGCCTGGGTAGACACACCCAGACAAACTTACACTGGATCATTGGTTATTTGCTGTTCATATTATTCTGTAATATTTCCTTATTTTGATCTTTGTAATTTACCTGTTTCTACACCTGCTGCTCCTATTGCACACCTGGTCATTAGAGGAGAGGGAATCTTTCTCTGAATAGCCTCTCCCGAGGTTTCTTCTATTTTCCTTATATAATAAGGTTTTTGGGAAGTTTTTCCTCATCTTCTTAGAGCTTGGACTGGTCAGGAACCATTAATGTGTGGGTCTATAAAGCCCTGTGAGATGTTGTTTGTGATTCTGGGCTACAAATAAACTTGACTTGACTTGAATTTTGACTTGACCTACCAAGTGTGATGCTAGTGAGGGAGTGTTTGGCTAGCATCTATGTTTCACAGCCTTTGCAAGTTAAGGCTTGACACAGTTGTTCATGCAATACAGATCAGGGCCCTTAAAGGACCATACCATCCATTTGGCATGTTTGAGCCTAATATATTCAATTTTCATACATGTTACATTACTGACAATCATTTCCCAAAGGATTAAACCATATTTCAGCTTTCCTAATATTTGCAAAATCGCTTAATCTTTCAAAATCAAATATTCAAGCGATACACCCACCTTAAAAATCAATGTTTCTCCTGCTAATAGTTACGCAGCCTTATGAAGTCATTTAAATTTTTTGATAAATGCAGGTCTTCTTTTGGAACTATATTCCCCGGTGGAGACATACATTCACTAAGCACTTTTTATTGCACCTAAACACTAAAATTACAGAACTTCTAAAAAACCCTGAATACACGTCTTGTTGGTGATGATGGATTACCTATCCCAAGAATGTTTCAAATATCAAGAAGTTGATTTTAATAGCATACCAGAATGAACTGAAACCAGTGAAGGTCTGGAAGGTAGGAAAAACATTTTTAATTCACCATTCCAGTAGTATGCTTTGGGAAATGATTGTCAGTAATGTTACATGCATGAAAATTGAATATATTAGGCTCAAACATGTAAAATGGCCAGTATGGTCCTTTAAAGACAGAGTACCTTAAACAGTGTGTTTCACTCAGTGTGCATAGTAGTGCTGCAACAGGGCAGAGTAGAAGTGGATCAGTGTTTTGTTTTTTATTTTTTTGCACATTAAAGCCTTGCAAAGGTTTTAAAATAGACCCTAAATGACAATAAAAACATGTAAGTCTCTATAATTTGTCCTTTATTGTCATATGTCCATTTTAGTTTATTAGCAAAAAGAGATAAACTCCATTTTCACAAATCTGTAAAGTCATATTTTTTATTTGTGCATTTCAGATAATATCACTTAAACTGTACGTTACTTTTGTTTGATTTTTTAAATTTTTATTTTAACCACATGTCAGAGTAATTGATATGATCAGGAAAACACAATAAAACAACATATTTTTACAATTATGTTTTTGCAAATTAACTCTTCATCTATCGTTCATGTGTCTTCAGCAGCTATAAGGCACTTCCCCAGATGATTATTTATTCCTAAAATTCAGGTCAGGACCTCGCATGTCTCATCACTTGTCATATACTTATAATACAGAGAGAGATTTGTAAAGATGTATCCCCATATTAAATTTAGAGGCGACACAGAAAGTCAGCAGTAAGACAAAGGCTCAAGGTGGCATGACCTGAGGCAAAGGTGTGACAAAAACAAAACAAATTATTATGCTTTAAAACAAAAGCTATGCAGTCAGAGATGATGGTGGTATTTTGTGGCTGAGATCACTCATGCTAACAATGCTACCTACTGACTCAGAGGTGTACTATACTACACAGCATTATATTACATTTATTACATTTATTACACACATTCCTCTTCCCCAAGTGACGGAATATGTCTGTTAGCTGTTTGTGGCCAATAAACATGGACTCTGAATACACAACAGTGGTCAAATCTGCATAAATTAAGTTTGCTCCACATTGCATCACAGTGCACATTAATATTGAAATATTACAACTATTATATGTACTATGTAGAATTTTTTTTAAATAAATCATCAGGGGCCAATTTTTTTTTTTTTTTTTTTANATTTTTTTTTTTTTTTTTTGATAAGTCCTGCTCAAGGTCATACAACTGTGAATTGTTTTGTCATCTTTTCTGCTTTATAAACCAAATCAAGTATCATTTTTGAATGATCCACACCCTCTCAAAAGCTGGTAACGCAAAAATAGAATTCATTATTTAGTGCGTACTATTCAGCGTGCACAGATTTTGTCTGTGCATGTTGCAGCGGCATGTTGGCAGTAGTGGAAAACACTCCTCTTCCTCCCCCCCTCCTTGTTCTGTTCATCCTCAGATAACTGCCTCCAGCAGAAGATGTCCTGTCGGCACCTGGCACCCAAGGGAAAGGAGGCCTGCTATTCTCCGCCTAACACGCACACACACACACACACACGCCATCCATGTGTGGGTGTCTGTGTGTGAGGAGAGCACATGCAGCTGTGTGTTCAGGGCGTGTGCATGCTCTTGCACAACAATTTTTGCATCTCTTTTTTTTGTACGTGTGTGTGTGTTTGTGTGCGTGTGGGTGTGTGTGTTTGTGTGTGTGTAAGCAGTGTGTTGCACTGTGTATTTGTGGTGCATTATCATCGTGTGCCTGTGAGCCGGTGTTGTCTGTCAATCTCCCTCTGGTCCCAGCCTGCTCTGGCTGGTTTATTGAAGCAACAGACAGCGTGGGCACACACACACACACACACACACACACACACAGGCAGGCTTGGAGCAGACCTGATCCCAGGCTGATAGAGACAGACAGAGACTTGGTGAAGTTGAGAGAACAGCCTGGGGTTGTCTGCAGACCATGGGGAATACGCCCCCAAGTCACAAAAAAAAAAAAAAAAAANAAAGGAGAAGAAGAAGCCAAAACTCTGCTAACGCTGCCAATCAGCTCCTACCTGCACGTCTGACTTCCTGCCTGTCATTCAGTCTGGGGCTGATCATTCAATTTTGCCTTTGCGTTTATTTAGCAACTTCTATCCTTGCATTTATTTTTGGTTTTTTTTTTTGTTTTAGTCCACAGGCTTAGTTAGTTGTTCTCTTTTGTTCATCAGTGCCATCAATCTTGTATGGAGAAAACCAATGCATCAGCAGTGTAATTTTGTAATCAGCACAGTGAGGAATACAAATCAGATCGGCAGCGGGGCCGTAATGCATGTAATCCATCAGAATGAAAGTGTTACAGACAACTGATAAACATGCATTTTTTTGAGGTGATTAATTGACTGAATAATAGATTGATCACTCTGTATACTCGTGGACTTTTACTTTATTCCTGTGTTTTATTCTAACGTAAGTGGATGGAGTCTGTGCATAAAGATGTGGTCTGCCAGTTTCATGTTTTTACCAATAATAAAGCCCCAAGACTTCACCAGATTGTGCGTATGGATGTAAAAATCATATTTCCCGTTAATTATGCCGATGAAGGCAATTAATCTACTGGTAACAAAGTAAAACGTTAATAGTTTGGGAATAAGCTTGTTTAGTGTTTTTAATTGGATAATGCTGCAGAGGCATTACAATGGTGGATTCATTCAAAAAAAAAATCATGATGACCACACAACGTCATGCTAAATAAGCACGATGATAATTAAAGTTCATTCATAAAGCTTCTCGTATGTCATATGTTAATCAGCACATTGTTGTCCTGTTGCTAAGATGTTTTTATAAGATGTCACAGGTAAAAGCCAATTAAGATCGCTGTGCTAACGAGCTGCTTCATATTTAAGAGCCACACTTCATACTGCTTATCTGATGTTGAAGCAAAATTGACATGTTAAATCGGCAACAGAAACCTAAATTCTCCACTGTAGAGCATCACATTTTAAAGGACCATACCAGCCATTTTACATGTTTGAGCCTAATATATTAAATTTTCATACACATAACCTTACTGACTATTATTTCCCAAAGATACTACTGGAAAGGTGAATTAAAAATGTTTTTCCTGCCTTCCAGACCTTCATTGGTTTCAGTTAATTCTGGTACCTATTAAAATCAACTTGTTGATACTTGAAACATTCTTGGGATAGGTAATCCATTGTTGTGAACAAGATGTATATTCAGGGTTTTTTTTAAGAAGTTATGTAATTTTAGCATTTAAGTGCAATAAAAAGCATGGAGTGAATATATATCTCCACTGTGGAATATAGTCCCAAAAGAAGACCTGCGTTTATTGAAAAATTTAAATGACTGTGCGAGGCTGCGTAACTATTAGCAGACAAAACATCAAGTTTTAAGGTGGGTGTATCATTTGAGTATTTGATTTTGAAAGATTAAGCGATTTTGCAAAATATCAGGAAAGCTGAAATACAATTTTATCCTTTGGGAAATGATTGTCACTAACGTTACGTGTATGAAAATTGAATATATTAGGCTCAAACATGCAAAATGGGTGGTATGGTCCTTTAAGAGATTAACAAATATGAGAGAGATCCACACACCCAGACTCCATTGCACAGTGTGTGTCACGTGTGTGTGTAAGAGAGAAAGAGAAACTCAGAATGCAGCAGATGAGGCTTGAGGAAGAGGTGTGGTGCCACAAGAACATGTGTGAGATCGAAGCAAAACTTGAGTTTTGTTTCGATCTCGCACTAAAGACACTTAAAGATTGACTGATGAAGCGAGTGGGTTTAAGTATCAAATTTATCCATCACTAACACAGACAAATACAGTTTAAAGTGTCTCTCCGATTTCATACTGTTGAAATTTACCACCAGACTGAAACAGATCTTCATTTTTGTATGGCAGTGTGTTTTATGAATCACTTCCCTGACCTCCCATAGTAATGCTCCTTTCAATGCAAAAATTAAAAGACGCTAATAACAGGCATTTATAAATGAGGGAACATGATTGCGCTATGATATTTGTCCTTAATGACACCTTAAATCTGCGTTTTATGAATTCCCTCTACAGTGTTTCTGATTGGAACATTTCCTATTGTTTATATACAGTATTTTATTGGCCTCTATTGGCCACTTGTAAGAATTTTAACAACATCATATAACCTTGCATGGAGTTACAGAAGCCTGTTGACAGAAACAATGAAGCTGTACTTTTTATAACACGAACATCTAAGGTGGCTAATTAGAGATGAGATCCAACAGAAACAGTAAGTTAAAGAGGTAATATATCACCGCGTTAAATACTGTGGTAATAATACTGCTTTGGCATTTGCTTTTGCTGGCTCCAGAATGAAGCTTATTAGTCTTCATAGCTGAAATGTCATGTAATGCCGGTTGCTCCCTTCCGGCGCCGTTCCCCATTGTTGAGCATTTGAAAATGCCAGCAGGTGGGATGAGGGTGTGTGTGTGGAAGTTTGGGGAAATCGTGAATGTGAGGTGGGTGGGGGAGTTTTGAACGCCAGAAATCCGAGCACCCACTGAAGCAATCATTGATTCCCTGGTATCGATTGCCAATCCTATCAGCTGCTGTAGGAATATGATGGTCGTTTTGTTTAATGGGATGGAAAACAAAATCTCGTTTATTGCTCTTTTACCCTGAAAGAGGCCAGACTGGCTTATGCTTCTGCACACACTAGTGTATATATATTTTTAGCTCTGCATAACTACTTCCAATGCAGCCGCAAGACAGTGATTGACATTGTTTTCCCAGCAGTCAAGCTATCGGACCTGTGCTGCGTAGCTTAGCTGTGGCTATCTGGCTGAAAGATTGATGAGGCTCTTCAGGTAGACACAAAGCTAAGTGTCTTGTTTATTAATGCGCTGTGATTGGATCCATTAGTTTCCTTGTGTAAACTAATCGCCGTATAATGCGTGTTGTCATTTCAGCCTAACTGCTGATAATGTATTCCTCCCCCATCTTTGCAAATGCTGTTATTTTCTAATAGACTCATAGAAATAATGTTGTGTCAGGAATAAGGATTTTTTTTCCCCCATCCGGCCCGCTGAACAGTAAGCATGTTTCACATTTACATTGATTGCTGAATTTGCTGTATACTCCAGCTTGCCATTCTCTGATATGGGCAGTTATATACAGATTCAGTGCAGAGTGCAGCAGATTTGGACAAATCAGGTTGTGATAAAGCCAAGCTTTTCTATTTAATTCCATCTGCTGCCGTGCAGATTTACAGTCAGTGCAGGAACCTTTGCTTTTTAATGAGAAGTAGTTTGTAAATGAAAGCAAACTGGGTCAAATCTCAGCTACATTCTGAAACGTAACTGCAGAGAACCTTTCCCATCCACGTGACACGACATCCAAAAACACACCAGCGCCACAGCAACGCTGGGGACAAATATTATTGACTCATAATAGCAGATCTTACGGTATTGCTTTCATAACTGAGAGAAAACAGCCTGGCAGAACCATAACAGTATCACAACCCTGCTGGCTGACATCCAGCTCACCATCTTCATGGATCAGTTTCTTCAAAGCATAATGTATCTCTTTTATTCTCCATCTGAGATGCAGAGTTGGTGATCTCAAGGTGCACAGTGAGAGCTTTGAAGTGCAAAGGAGTCAGAGGCGGCGGCGGGAAGATTCCCGGCGCAGGTTTTCTCCCAGCTGACAAACTCTGACCTCAAGTGAACAGAGCGAAACTGAGCAAATTGAAAATAAGTTTAGTCGGGCACGCCGCAGTTCAATGAACAGATTAGAAAATGAAGCCAGCCTAACTTCCTGTCAGAATCATTTTGCAAAGCCAATGCATTTCAAAGAAATATCTGCCGCACATAAAGAGCATCTAACCCAAACTCCAGGTATTTACTAGACATCTGTCTCATTTTTACTGCTTTCCATGATTATTCATACTTTGATGCCAACGTGCATTCTCAAAGAGGAAAAGAATATCAAATTAAAAGAAATTACGAAACTACAAAGTTGTTTTTCCGTTTACACATGCCTACACCTGCCTCTGTAAGTCTTGTTTTAGGTGCCAGGTGTGTTTTGCATCATATTCACTGATTCATTATGCAGACAGTCGTATCAAATCTTGTCTACATTGTTTTTGCAGCAGATTTGCAGCATGACGGCTGCTTTTAAGTCCCGGCCACATGGGAACTCTGCGAGCATCAGCATAACAAATATTACACATGGAGAAAATGATAAATAGAGTGTTTTGGTTTTTTTAGCAGACGTGCAGCAGAGTGCACCGTGCACTGTTGTTTTGGGATTTGTAGATAATAAACAGGTTTGCACAGGTGCTATGCATTTACGTTTTAGATTATAGAAGTTTCAGGGAGCGTGTTAGAGTTGGGAGAGTAAACAGCCTGGTTAGGACCACAGTCAGAAAAAAAAAAAAAAAANAAAAAAAAAAAAAAAGCCTTAAAGGACCATACTGGTTATTTTGCATGTTTAAGCTCAATGAATACTACCTGCATATACAGTATGTTACATTACTGCCAGATGTTTTCCAAAATGTAAAACCATGTTTTAGTTTTCATGTTATTTTGCTGAATCTCCTAATCTTTCAAACCAAATGTTAAAATTCAACATTTCACCTGCTAACATCTACTGTTTTTAATTTCTAGATATAAGCAATCTTCTCCTGGGACTATGTATCCTGGCAGAGACATACATTTTTTTCCGTGCAGCTCCATGTTGGACTGATTAAATAAAGTTACTTCAACAAAAAAAAAAGAAAATCATAGACAGTGTTCACTGTGATGGATTACGTATCTCAAGCATGTTTAAAGCCTCTACAAGTTGATTTTTATAGTGTACTGGAATGAACTGAAACCAGTTGCAGTCTGGAAGGTATGAAAAACAATTCTAATATTTTCCGCTTCAGTAGTATATTTTGGGAAATGGTTGTCAGTAACGTAACGTGTAAGTGTTGCATATATTATGCTCAAACATGAAAAATTACTGGTGTTGTCCTTTAATAGTCCAATAATGAGGCCAAAGACATGACTTCTTGCCTTTAAGTTGGTTTCAACATCATATCTGTTGATTTAATCATCAGTTAAAACCACAGGCACAGATTTAGGTAGGGACGTTAGGAATGTGTCCCAACTAATATTGAGCTACTGAATTGTCCCGACCAAATGATATTGTCGCTTACAGTCCAGCAGAGCCGGTCAGATCTATGCAGAGTTGCCAGGTTTGTGTGTTTTCTGTAAAAAGCGGCTGTCCTGACTGGGTGAGAGTGTGTTCTGTGATACCTGCTGATCTGGCAACCTGCAGTCAGTCTGTCTGCTGCCCAACATGCATCTGTGAGAGCAATTAAAGAGCAATTTACAGCAGCAGATTTGGTAAATAATTATAGTTTAAACTATTAAGCATCACAGAATTCAGAGAGCATTTGGTTTTAATTTAATAAGCTCAGTCATGCATGTTTACTTGTTGTCTTTGTTTTTCTGTCTCAAACACACTTACAAAGAGCTTGATTGTTCAAAATATTTACTGTATTCACGGATGTATTTAAATAGTTTTTGCTGGATACAACTAGATCACTCAATTGATTTGGGATTTAAATCCATTTCATCAGGAAAATCCTGGTAGCAACAGTTTGACACTGCAGGTGGAGATGCAGGGCTCAGGTGAGCTTTCATAGCCATAGTGAAAAGACCTCATGTGATTGGTCAGTTTAATGCTAAGTGCTTCCTATTGGATAAAATCCTTGTCAATCAACTCAAGCTTGTAAAAACTTATCAGAGCGTTCTGATTGGCTGCTTTTAGTAAACATTCAGTAAGCTAATGCAGGGGATTTTTGTTTAAAATGGAATAATGGAGACAAAAACTTATTATGGAATCTTTTTTAGGACACTTTTATCTTCACAATGTCGGTAAGAATGCAAATTTATTCATATTTCAGCCTGTTGTAGTCAGCTGACTGTCATGGTTTGTTATTGGCATGTATCCAAGTTTTCATTGTTTTGTCTTGTTGCCTGCTAGCAAATGATTTTTATTAGTGGCGAAACAAAATGTGTTAGAATGTTTCTAAATGGCTACTGTTTGGAATAATTTTGTTTATTGATCACATAGTCTCGCATGAAAACAGGCTGTGGATGCCGGCGTCTGAGCCATGAGAAAAAAAGCCATACAAGTTTTGTTTACATAAATAATAAATGCATTAATAATGAATAAATACATAAATGAACAAAGCAAATATTTTACACAGTCAAGTTCTTTGTATGTGTGTATGACATANAAAAAAAAAAAAAGTCCTTACCAATATCAAAACCAAACCTACACCCTTGGTTGAAATACTTCCATGAACATGTTGTGTGTTGATATTCGACTGTGATCAGGATGGCAGCAGTGGAAAAACTCATGCATTAGTGAACAGAGCATAAACACAACAGGGAGCATTGTGAACCGCTGAGAGCATCCTCAGCAGCTGCATCACCGTCTGGTTTGGGAACTGCAGAGCCTCAGACCAGAAGTCCCTCCAGCGGATAGTGAGGCCAGCTGAGGAAAATCATCCAGCTTCCTCTTCCAGACATCACACACATCTTCACAAACACACCCTCTGCCGTGCCACCTCCACTGTGGCTGACCCCTCCCACCCCTCTCACGGACTGTTCACCGTTCAGCCCTGTCATCAGGCAGAAGATACCGGAGCATACGAGCCGCCACCTCCAGACTATCCGACAGTTTCTTTCCCCAGGCGGTGAGGCTCCTCAACACCTAACCATGGATACTAACACACTCACACACAATCTCTCACACTCAAACACATAAAAACACACATAATGTACGCAGACACATACACATACACACACACTTCCATTATAGAACCACCTGCATTTTATCTGAACCTTAAACTTGCACATGCCAAGATGCACAACCCCACTTTATAGAACTTTATGGAACTGTGAACTCTGCAGAACACTTTGCACAGACTTTTACTTCAGTATAGTAAACGTGTTCTTTGCACTAATCTCTCTCTGCTCTTTGTCTTATTAGTGCACTTCTTGTCTATGTGCACTGCATTAAATGTAGCACCAGGAATGCTGGAAAAACAGTATTTCATCCTGCCTGTGTACTTGTATATGGATGGTTTGACAATAAAGCTCTGATTGATTGATTGATTGATTGATTGATTGATTGATTGATTGATTGATTGATTGATTGATTGAGGCTTTGACCATTCTGCTGTATGTCCTCCATTTCACCAACGATAAATGCACCTGCGATGCCTTCCTTCTTGCTCTAAGCTTCCTGCAAAACCAGTGAACAGGCTGAAAGGCAGAGTCAGTGATGTAATTACTTCTCCAGGTTCCCAGGATACTCTGGAAAAAAAAAAAAAAAAAAAAAAAAAAGGGAAGGGAAGGGGGAGCAGGACCGTGGCTAAACAGTAAAGCCAGTTTCGGTTCCATTAAAGGCCGACTTGGTGTAAACCGATTCTGGATTAGCCTGATACGTGATTTAATGGTGCATTCTCCATTGGTTCAGCACATCAGATCTCAGAGTGATGGGAGGTTGTCTGGTCCGAGAAACAAACCTGATGGTTGTTTTTGGAGTTAAAAGAAAGCAGGATTTAGAGGCAGAATAAATCTGATTAGCTGATGACATTTTAGTGGGCGGAGCTACAGCCTGACTGATTTTTCAAAGATAAATTATTAGCATATACTGTGTCTGTCTGCAAGTGATTTCATAAAAGAACAAAGAAATAATGGTAAATAAAGAAGGACTGTTTACTGGTGTTTAATGACATTTAATTTGTGATTCATTTTTAAGTTTTTTTAAATATAAAATATATTTAAATAATAAACCGAGAAGAGCCAAGTGTCTCCAAAAATGTCTCCAAATCTGCGACGTAATCAACTGATGACATTGAAAACTGTTCATAAATGTTATATTGATAAAGAGAAATTTTTAGAATGCAAATTTGCCAATTCATCATTTTTACATATTTAGCATTTTAGCTTATTACAGCTTATTTTATATTATTACTTAACTTATTTAGCTTTTTTTGAAACATTGTTTCCAAGCATCTTCCAGGACCATATATGACTGGAAAGCTCATTTCATTGGCTACAGATGAATCTCGGTACCAATCAAATGTGACAATTGGCAGTTTGCCTTTCCATTTTAGGTCATAAAAAAAAAAAAAAAAAAAATTATATCTGATAATTTATATTTTCATTAGTTTTTTTCTTGGGCATTTGAGATAGCTAAAACACACACACACACACATACACACACACACACACACACACATTACATGGGCATTGTGTTGCCAGTTAAGGGCTGCATTCCTCCAGCTTCTGCACATACTTTCATGTTCCACATTAATGGCAAAGGTGCTGATTTTGTGCTTTGTGCTGTATGCAAATATATGTTGTGTAAAGAGCAGCGAGCCCTAAATTTATTTAAATTATGACTGTTTGTAGTCGTCCTTGTGGCCACTGTTGCACTCCAGAAAGAAAAGCTCTCTTGAGAGGATGCAGCTGAGGAAAATCTTTTATTGCTTTTGAACACTGAGCATTTCAGGAATGACCTTCACTGACTTTGTTTTCAACCTAAGTGAAGTGTTTTTTTTGGGGGGAAATTTAAAGGACCATTCCGTCAATTTTCCACGTTTAAAGCTGCAGTTGGCAAGTTTGAAAAGTGGGCGAAATCAGACCCAACCACTCCCTCTTCCCCCTCCCTGCCTGCATCACTAGCATACTGCCTCCTAAGCTCCTCCCACAACAGAAACCTTCCTGAACGTGAATTCTGTTATGTTAGCTTATTGAAATTAAAATAAAGTTAGCTATTAAAATGAAAAAAAGAAATATAAAAGCAAATACTGTAACGCAGTGGTGTGTGGTCAGGGCCAGGCCTTCTCTGCTGGCCTAGAGATTGTCAGAATCATCAAATTATGTTTTTATAATTTAATATATATTTTATTAATGCTATATTATTTTACAAAGTTCATTGCCATCAGTTTTGTTATTAACGACATTTCATTGCTACTCTCTCCCTCAGTTGTACTGCTTTCAGTGCAGCTCATAGAAATTAGAGCTTTTATCCAATCAGATTTTCCCCCTGTGCTGTCTCCGGGTA
>VXCM01004762.1:0-43167 GCA_014773175.1 Lucifuga dentata
GCCCTGCTGGTTTGGTGTTGGGCCAGCAGGAGCCAAAAAGGGCCCCGCTAGCGGATAAGACCATAGGCCCTGCTGGTTTGGTGTTGGGCCAGCAGGAGCCATAAAAGGCCCCGCTTAATTATATGTTTGTTTCTCTGCACCCCACCCCACCTCCTAACCCTAACCCTACTAGTTTTCCTAATCCTAACCCTAACCTCTCTAACCCCAATCCCATTCCCTGTCCTCTAACCCTAACCCTCTCTTTAATCTAACCCTAATTGGGCTTGGGACCGAAACTGGGGGTGCAAGGAGCGTGCACAACCCTTTGGACCTCGCTTACAGGGGGTCCTCGGACCCTCTGTTCGCTGGGGACCATCGGGATACTTCCCCAACCTAACCCTAACCCTANGAGTGACTTTAATATCAACTACTTACAAAACAATAAGCCTATTTCCAATGCCTCCAACTTGCCAATGACTCATCCAGCAATAAGACCCACAAAGCAATGCACACTATGACCACTGAGCGCCTCAGTGGTCACAGAGCGTGTGACTTTGCAGCCCTATGGCTCCTGAGCTTTAACAAATTAGAGGCCTATTCTAACAAAAACAAATAACCTATTTTTGTTTTTAGATAAAGTCTAATTATGATAGTTAATCACCTATTTGTGAAAATAAATTAACCCTAATTTAGAAAAAAGCCTATTTCAAACAAAACCCTACTTTTGAAAAGGCAATTTTACAACTCCTACATCACCACTTTAGTAAAAACCTACTATTTGAAAGACCTATTTTGACTCTTGCTTCCAACCTAACACTTTCAAACACCTACTTTGAAATTAATAGATTTTGCAATTCTACACCAATTTAAAAACACTTAAGCACATACAGCTGCAGGGTAGACAGCTCTCTTCGCCAACTCGTCCAGCTCGCCATCTGCAAAACAAAACAGACGTGCAGGTTAGACAATGTCATAAGGATCTGCAACAATGCTCACACGTGCTCTTACTGAAACTGAGCAATTTACTTTTACCTGCATTAGATAAACCATACATTTCTATACCAAACACATTGCACACTTCACACTCAATTCAGTCCAACTACATGCATGAGTCCATTGATACTCAAATCTTAGACAACAGCAAACTTCTACAGAAATCCATACTAACCAGGAAATTCAAGTCTTGGAACATAGTCACCTCTCCTCCACCACAGCCTCTGGAGTTTGATGTCTTCTTCAGGAAGTTGATCCTGCATCCATGACACAGCCAGAGGCCCTGAGACACAAACAGCAACTCAGTATGATGCATTAACAACAGCAAATGCACATTTAGGCTGCTACTTACTTCCTCAGGCCCTGATGTTGATAAACAACTTCTCAACTGAATCCACTGAGAAGAAACTGTCACGCTGTTAAAGACAGCAAAGAAAGGTTTACACAATGCTTCAATTACCATCAAGCTCTCAAAACAACTGCCACTTCTGTTTCCACTTTGATACTTTTACACTGCTTCAATTCTAAAACAAGTTCTAGCTAAAGTTAATGCAAAGTCTATTTAGACATCTATTATTAATGCCTAGTTTAAACAGATTCTAATAAGGCTTATTTTGAACACATTATAATAGAACTATTTTAAAAAACTTCTAATAAGACCTACTTTTAACCAGCTTATAATGATGCCTATTTAAACAGTTTATAATAAAACCTGTTTAGAAACCTACTTTGAAAAGTTTTGCACTTGTTCAAGAACTAAGCCAGGGTAAGACTATCAAAGTGGAAACACTGACAAATACTAAAACTCTCCTCCATCATGCAGCCTCTGCAGTTGGATGACTTCAAGTGAGCCACTCCTGCATCCCAATGCCACCACAGGACCTGTAACATACAGACAGCAAAAAATTACACTGTGGTCATTACAGAAAACACACATTTGCATTGATACTTCCTGTTGATGTTTTACTCCCTGATCTTATTGAACAGCAACAGCTTCTGGACCAGATCCAACAGCAACCTGTGACATGCCATTCTGAAACATATCACTCATATTTTGATACTAACAATACTATGCTTTTCATTACTTACACAGCCTTGCCACAGCTTCAATTCTGAAACAAGTTCTAGCTAAAGTTGATGCAAACCCTATTTTGAACAGATTCTAATAAGCCCTATTTTGAACAGCTTATGACGCCTATTTGAACAGTTTATAATAAAACCTGTTTAGAAGCCTATTTTGAAAAGTTTTGCACTTGTTAAATAACTAAGTCAGGGTAAAACTATCAAAGTGGAAACACTGACAAATACTTAAACTCTCCTCCATCAGCCTCTGGATATTGGTGACTTCTTCAGGTAATACTTGAATCCTGCATTCGTGATGCCGCCAGAGGCTCTGTGACACACAGAAGGCAAATCCTTACACTGCAGAATTAAAAAAAATTTGGATGCTACTCACGTGCTCTTTGTGCTTTATCAGCTCTTATTGACAGAACTTCTGGACTGCATCCAGTGAGAGTACATGAATAACAACAACCTGTGACATGTCATTCTGAAAAAACAATTACACACCAAACACACCATCCTTCTATTAGCATTTTCACTCTCAACACTTAAACCAACATTTGCCACTTGCGTTTCCACTGTTTGAGTTCTAAAACAAGTTCTACCTAAAGTCTATGCATAAGGCCTATTTAGAGAGCTATGGGTAAAGCCTATTTAGAAACTACACATACAGTCTATTTTGAAAGCTAGTTTGACAACTTTTTCCCTTGTTGGAGAACTCAACCAGTCAAAAACCATCAGTGGAAACATAGCAAACAGTCGGCAAAGTCACCTCCACTGCAGTTTAGTAACTTCTTCACACATGTTCTTCTGGTAAGCCCAAACCCACCATGCTGCCAGAGGCCCTGTGACACAGCCAACAAATCCTTAAAATACGGTGATAACAAAACACCCTTTTTATCCTATACTCACTTGCTCTCTGCATTTCATTCCCAGGTCTTTTTGGGAAAGCACTTCTGGAAGAATCTAACGCAAAATTCTTACAGACGGCTACTGAAATATTGCTGTTATCACATAATTGGTTGTCAGTTTGTGTTCAAAACACCAACAACGCTAATCTTCAAGCTGTACAATTTAAACTTTCACACGACCAAATATTTGCCACTCACCCTTGTGTTCGCACTCTGATACTTTCACACTGCTTCAGCTCTAAAACAACTTAAAGCTAAAGTCTACTTTTAAAAGCTACTTCTAAACCCTATTTAAAAAGCTAATTTAAGAAGTTAGTTTTAAACCCTACAGCTACTATAACACCTATTTAGAAGGCCTATTTTGGCTTTGTTAGAGAACTCAGGCAGTCTAAACGCATCAGAGGTGCAAACACTCAGCCTGGCATTTCTAGAGTTTTACACTTTGATACTTCATTTCTTAACTTCTCAAACAAGCTAAAGTTATTCTTAAAGCCTATTTCACGCCACATATGATGATACCGACTTGGTCTTACTGGACCGGATCCTCCACCCGGCTGAACAGGACTGCGGATGTTTGGACCCGCAGCTGGAATCAGCTGTAAAAAAAAANGCTACATCACATGCTTCTAAACGCACCTGGACATTGTTAACTAATTAAACGCTTCAAAATCAAACCCACATTTTAAACACCTGTTTCATTACCAACCATTCAAACATTTGCATCTGTGTCAGCTCAACTGAGCCACGTTTTCTTACGGCAATTCATTCGCCAAACAAACATTTCAAATGGCCAACGCCCTACCTGCTACCGTTAATGCTAACCTGCTCAGGAAGCAACACCGTCAAATAACTTTGACGTGAGCGGCGCCTCATGCCCACGCCATCGGAAACGGTGTTAGTAGAGTTGGAACACAGCAGAAAGCCAGAAGCTGCGTTAAACAGGAAAANGGAAACGGTGTTAGTAGAGTTGGAACACAGCAGAAAGCCAGAAGCTGCGTTAAACAGGAAAACAGACAGCTTACCTGGGCTGAAAGTTCGGTGCCAAACGCGCTGAACTTGGCTGAAGAGTCCGAGCAGAACTGCTGATCACCACCGACTAACCGGGGCTTCCCGCTGTCTTTATACCATTTCCTTTGCCGTGGCGCGTGATGTATGTCAGCTACGTTCACGTTCTGCAGTAGAACGTAAGATGATTGGTTGTCACAAACCAGCTCAATGAAAGTGAGAAGGAAGGAGAACACGTCGTACAGATGCCAGTTATGCCTTGTTAAATAATTAAATGAACATAAAGTTAAAGGTAACATGAAGTATGGAGTCAGCATTAAAGTGATGTGTAGAGGTGAAAGAATGAATGAGCCAAAAACAGAAACTAAACCAAACTGACCTGTGGATCCGAGGCGAGAGACACCGAGAGAGCAAACTGGCTTAAATAGGTCTACAGAATGAGAGTCTAACAGGTGCTGCACATTAAGCATAACCACATTAATGATTAACATTAATTAACATAATGACATTTAATTTAACAATTAATTAGACATTAACCATAACTNTTAATGATTAACATTAATTAACATAATGACATTTAATTTAACAATTAATTAGACATTAACCATAACTCCCAGCTGTTGCTGACTCCTGCAGAAACACAGCAGAGGGAGGGGCTTAACTTTGATTGATTGAAGTTACTCATTAGTTTTCATATAAAAGCCCTCAGCCCTAGAAATTTGACTATGTTCTACGCAGGACTGATTCCTGCATTTCTTCCTTTATTTATTCATTTTACATACCTGCTTCTGCCAGTGGTAAATACTTTTAATTGCTTAATTGTAAAGTAACCAATTGTGTACTACATTAACCTGCTCAGCTCAAATCATTCAAGGCCAACAAGCAATTGCCTGATTCCAGACGGCTCCACATGTGTTTTGACCTCTGACCTTTGGGAAAATCAAATAAACTATCAATGAAAGCAAATATTTTTGAACATTTGAGCACTTTAATATGTACTTCAGAGCACACTGAAACACTTTATGCCCATTACCATTTTAAATGAGTCTTAGATTTATTAGGTATATACAGTATGTGCAATGACTGACTGTTGTATGTTTATTTATTATAAGCACAGAGACTAATTCCTATCAACTGTAAGTTGACATGGCAATAAAGTATTATATTCATGTTCCAATACTTTGATAGAGTCAAAGAACAAAAACATATTTCACATTTATTTGAACCCATCTCTTTCATTTCATTCAACTCAAAATTATTTGCTAGGCTACACTGAATGATGTTTAGAGATCTCGTATCTGGCAATGTACCGAGCATTGTCATCTTTCAGATGTTTCTGTGGGTCTGGTTATTGATCTTTATTGTTTCAGCAAACAACAAAATGAAGCACCCATCCATCACTATTAAATTACTAACAAAAAAAGCATATATATAATAGCATATCAGCTATTGGAGTTGAGAGTATTTCCTCATATGTTTATGAGGAAATGTATCTCTGAAAAGTTACAAGAATTCAGACAATATGACACTTCTACATTCCTTTTTATTTTTTTTTTAATCAGAAACAGTCAATAAATGAGAGCACTGAGACAATTCAACACCAAAATAATCATTCACGTCTTCATTCAAATTTCTCATGCTGAGACTATTTTTCTATCAGGCTTTAAATCAGTGCTACCTCAACATATTTTAATTACTTCATTCTCTGATCACGTGCATGATCTTCCATTGTTTTGATATTTTTCCAATAAAAAAAAGCTTAAACCTCCTTCAGCAAATTAGCTACAAGAAGTCATGTAACTTTTTTTTTTTTTTTTTTTTTAAGTTGTCATACTGACAACAGGCTCATCTTTCTGGGTCCTCTTACTGGATCATTCATGGGTTATTTGCTGTTTTGTATCATCCAGTGATGTTGAGATGTTTCATGTTTAAGACTGTCATTTACCTGTTTCCCCACCATGCACACCTGGCCTTTTGAGGACAGGGACTCTTTGGATTGACCCTCCTGTTATATGAGGTTTTTGAAGGAGAGTTTTTCCTCATCTTCTTACAGAGTTTGGGCTGATCAGGAATTATTGATTTGTGAGTCTGTAAAGACCTTTGAGACTTTGTGATATGTTATGTGACAAACTTGACTTGGTCTGCCCTTTCAGAAATCCGGAACACTGCTGGATGCCACAAAAATGTCTTGTTTTTTTTCTCCTGATGGTGGTATTTTAACACAAATCTCAAGTTTGTCTTAAACTTAAAAAAAAAAAATTATCTAATAGAAATCAGGAAGTCTATGCAAGTCTGAGCTGAAGAACAAGTTCTACCCACATACACATTCCATTATATGTATCGTTTTCAAAGCATATAGCCAAATTTTACTTTACCTGTTCAAATCAAGGGATCTGAATCGATATCCAGCCCCTCAAAATTTAGCCAAAATGATTATTTTTACCTCCTCAATTCAAATATTTAATTAATGATATCTTTTTTGTGATGTCAAAGTTGAGTAACTTGTGTTCTGTGTTGAGGTTTCTATCATTGGACGTGACTGCAATGTTGTTCAGCAGCTCAGTCTATGTTCTACATCTCTGTTCTGTCAGATCTTCACCACAGTATGTGAATGCACGACCAGGAAGAAGTTTCAGATATTTTCTTTTTACTGTATTAAAATGCCAAAATTAAGTAACTTCAACAAACTATACAGCAAATAGTTTGCCGTGATGGATTATTTACCTCAAGCATATTTTAATTATTCAGTTTCATTTTTACAGCGTACTGGAATAAACTGAAACCAAGGGCAGTGTAGAGAAAAAGGAAAAACAATTCTACCATTTGCCACTCCAGTTTTATGGTTGTGGTAATGTAACCTGGATGTGTGTATTTAGTGGACATGAAAAACCACCAGTATTCATCCTTTAAAACAGAGAAAATTTGGTTGAACAAATCTATTATGTGAGATTAACAGAGACTTAATGAGGACTCAGCTGAATTGAAATATTTCTGTTGTTTTAATAAATTGGTTACATTTGGAGAGCTCAGGTCTCAGAACATGTGCAAATCACTAATCACCACAAAACACAACTATTTTCTACTTCTGTACACCAAGAAAATCCACAGACAAAACCTGTACGAGTGAAATGAGTTAATGCTAATCACTGATGAAACGAGTTAGTACTGATCAATAACGGACAAGTTCATACAAGCTAATACTGATAACTGAAGAACGAGTTAATACGAGTTAACACTGATCACTAAAGAACAAGTTAATACTGATCACTGAACAACGAGTTAATACTGATCACTAAAGAACAACTTAACACTGATCACCAAGGAACTAGTTAATACCAATCTCTGCAGCCACTAGAAACCACTTGTGATGAAATCCTTTTGGATTTCTAACCCTAACCCTCCTCACACACACAAACACAAACAAACACAAACACCAACGTCTCAGGAACAATAAAGTGAAGATGTATTTAGCATGAACACACCTTTGACTAGGGATAAGCAAGTACACCATTATCTGTATCTGTTGAAACAACTAAATTATCCATATCTGTATTCATATGCAGATGGGCAGGGCTTATATCATTACTCTTTTTTTTTTAAAGTGAACTGATGGTAGAGACAGTAGAATGCGCCAGTTACAGTTGGCTAACCATGTTGTAGTTTTTCTTGTGATTTCAGGTGAGTGACAAAGTCTAAATGTTCACAAAATTGCATTGGTACAGTCAGTGTTTAAGAACTGCTATATATATATACTTAAGTATAAGCCGTCCCCTGATTGTGACCTTCAATTTAGATTTTTAAAGAAACCTGTATGTAAGCCGACCCCCTGATGTTCCATCAATTTATATGTTTAGGAAATTACCTGTTTTTCTGGGTTTTGTCACAGTATTCCTGTGATATTCTGAAAATAATCCCCGTTCGGGTTGTGGTGGCTGTTCTAAAACCTCACCACTTTAACGGGGCTTCTCTTCCTGACGCACACCGGAATAATATCGTGCTCTTGTTCTTTTCCTAAAGTATTTATTTTCAAAATCAGAATAACAAAACATGTCAAGCGAGGTTAAAAACTATACTGCTGCCTCATAAACACTGGCTCCACCTCCAGCTGAGCGTCCATAGACTCCTCAGTGAAGCAGCCATTGTGAGCCTCCATGAAATCATCGTCTAATCAATCAGTTAAGATATAAAAATTAAAAAACAACAACTTATTTTATTTCACATTTCAGAAATTCAATATTTTAAACATTTGATAATTAACCAAGAAATGAGAAATCATGTTTACTAGGCTCTAACCCTAGTAAACATGATATTTATTTCAGCAGCTGATTACCATAACTGACCAATCACAGCAGAGCTTACTGGCTGCCGCAAAATGTGCTGATAAGATGTTTAGTCAGGAAATATCTCATTCTAAAATATGATTTGAACTATTTTCATGGATAGTGGTAATGGGTAGTATTTCCACCCCTGGAAATTTATTGTGTATAAGCCGATCCCCGATTTGGTTTGTGAAATTCAGTAAAAACTCAGCTTATACTCGAGTATATACAGTAACTAGCCAGTTAGCCCTGAAGCTAGTAGAAATGTGCGTTAGCGTCAGTATGTTGCGTGTGGATGTCCACAGTAAATGAATGTGTGTTTGTTTAGCTGTGGACTGAGAATAATGTTGAGCTTAATCTGAGAATAGCAACAATAGCTAATATATGCTACTATGCTAAACTATAGCTAATAGATGCTACTATGCTAATGTGGACAGATCGGCTGTGAGTCTGTTCCACACACACACCTGCTGCTGCTGCGCTCTGTGTAGAGAGGAGCTTTGTGTGTGTGTGTGTGTGTGTGTGTGTGTGTGTGTGTCTGAACCAANGTGTAGAGAGGAGCTTTGTGTGTGTGTGTGTGTGTGTGTGTGTGTGTGTGTGTCTGAACCAAGGTTGCACAGCATTAAGTGCTAGCCAATCAGATTTTTTTTTCCTTCGAGTACAAATAGTGACACATTTTACTTGAACGTTACTCGTAAAAAGTGCATTATCCGTAATGGATACTCATTTCATCCAAGTACTCGGCTCATCCCTATCTTTGACTACAGAAGACCACATTATATACTGATATAATATGAAATAATATCAATTTTATATTTATATGAACATTTTTCAATTTGTAGGAAAAAAACTAAAACTACTTTAAAATTATGAAATCTGAGTGACGATGTGATCCATCTTATCAAAATCAATTGTTTTTCATAGGGACATAAATTTAACAGAATAATGATCGAAAATGTCATTTTCTATAGGTGATGAATCAACACAATAAGCTGCATGCAAATGAGCTGCCGCTCCTCCTGTTCTACTAAGATTTGATTTACTCATATTAAACAGGTAATAACAACACAACTGCACCATGACGACTACACTGCACAACAAGCTAAAGTTACAGGAGTCTCTATTCACTTTTTACATTTTTTTTCAATGCAAGCATCTAAAACCTTTTAGCTTTAGAAGTGCCTCATTTCCAGACCTGTACTTCATACAAGCACGTGATTGGCTGACTGAATAGGGTTAGGGTTAGGCTACTCGTGGACACTCAGGGGCCACCAGGTCACAGAATGCTCTCCCGCTCCTCTCCAAAAGTGACGGTGTCAGAGGACAGTGTGCAGATCTCTGGTGGGTCTCCGGGTTTCAGGCTCCTCTTCAGGTGAACCACTCGGACATTCTCGTTGTTTGGCCCCGGTCTGGTGGTGGTGGTGGAGGTGGTGGTTGCGGAGCTTGGAGGGATGATGGTGGAGGTGGATCTCTCTGTGGGTGGGCGCTGGGCGTTAGTGTTGTTGTTTAGAGTGACGTTGCTGGGTGTGCGGTTGAGGTTGTAGGTTTTGGAGGGCCAGCTCTCCTCAGGACTGCTAGCAAGTAAGCTGCACTGGTCCTCAGAGCAGATGGACATGCGTGTGATGGCTGGATCCTGGAGGCCACTAAGGCTGCTGGGAAGGCCCCTCTTCCTGGCCAGACCTTCCTCATCCAGCTCAATCAGATTGACCCTCTCCAGCTGCGAAAGGTCAGCCTCCTCGTCTTGCAGTGAGTGGTTGGGAGAACTCTCATTGGAGCGCACGCCTGAGTCGGATGAGTCCTTCTTGTCCAGCATGCCGTCAGACAGGTAGTCCTTCCCCTTCAGGGCCACAGAGCCTCCGGGTATTTTGGGGTCCACTACCTTTTTTCCATCCTTCAGTAGGGGGGCATTGTCTGACTCTTCTGACTCTTCATCATCACTGGTTAGTTTCTGGTAGCGCAGCCTTCCGGCAGCCTTCAGCTTCAAGTCAGCGGCTCCCTGGAACAGCCCGACCCTTTCTGCTGAGGTTTTTCGGGTCAGCAGTGACTTGGAAGAGCCATGGTCCACCTTCTCATCCTCTTCCGTGATTGGATCCAGGGCTTCGGTGTTGGAGGTGAAGTCAGTATTGTCTGCTGCAAGTTTGCTGCTGCTCTTCTTAGTTATGGATTTACGTCCATCCTGTTCACCAGTATCCTTACTTTTGTCCTCAGATGCCGAGGTCATGAAGTGTCCCGGCTGGGGCTGGATGGGTTTCACTGCTCCACCTCCTCCCCCCATCTCCAGCTGGGCCATTTGGGCAATGTACTCCTGGTAAGCGCTGCGGTACTCAGCCTGCTGCTTGTCTGTCAGCTTGCAGATTTCGTTGGAAGATTCCTGGGAGTTCAGGCTGGTCATGCTGGCTGTGCGGTGAACGCCACCCTGCGATTGGTACAGACAACAACTTAACAGCAACTAAGAATTACTTTAATGTGAAATCAGTATGGTAGCATGAGCTGGAAGCAACAATCATCCCAGAAGACTGTGACAACATACACAAAGGGATTTTTCACTTCCATTTCTAGACAGAATTAAATTTTTGATTCTTTCACAGGTTATATTTTACTTTGATCCACCTTCAGAAACTCACATAAATGTATGCTTATTCATGTTTTAGTCCCTTACAGTATTCAATGTTCATTCTGTTATTCAGGACATTACTGACACACAATTTGTAATAATCTGTTGAATTTTATCACTGACAATAGTTTTGATATCAATATACAAAGAATTCTAAGCATTCTTCTGGAAATAAAAATGCATATTATTATTGTTGTTATTATGGTCCACAGTCCATGGTCCCATTGCTGAAATGTGGTTATTTCAGAGTTGTGCACTGTTACCACTGCAGAAACTAGATGGTGCTGCTCCTGAAAAAAACAGTACTGTGATCGCCACTGTCAGCTTATGAGATCAACATTCTTTTTCAACCTAACCCTAACCATGGCAAAATGCAAAATTAGGCAGATGTTATGAAAATACACGAAACTACATAGAATTTTGCAGAAATTGGTATATGAAAGGTATGTAGCACATGGATGGCTGTTGAATTGTGAGTAAGCAAAATATGCTCAGAAGAGTAATAATAAGTTGAAGTAGACGAGGCATCATGTGTGTGATAGTTGTTAGCATCATACGAATTAACATACAATCTAAATCAAAAATTGGACAAGGTGTGGACAATTTGGACTCCATTTTTTAGAGACTATAAAGGGTGCAAAAGTTTTTTTTAATTTTCTTTATTGTTCTGTATTTATATATTATAAGTTATGTATTTCTGTATTATAAGTACACTCTTTTTTTAACCTTATTAATTCTTAGTATTTTTCTGCTGCCGCATCAGTCAGTTGGTGGGGGGGCGGGGGGGCTTTTTGAGTGACTGTTCCATTTCTGTTATTGGAAAATTATTCAAATTTGTAACAAAAAATAAAAAAAATATATATATTATTTTATAAATTATTCCTCAAATTATTTTTCCATTGTTTCTTTTAGAAACTGTGAAAAACACACACACACACACAAATCCCTTCTTTCCTGGTGACAAAGGGACAATAGTTGGCACCATTGCTGACATGCCATTCCAGAGCCCAGCAACAATAATAAATAATAATAATAACAACAATAATAATAAATGTTCCAGTCCAGCCAGTCAAATATCTTTAGTGTTTGTCTTCCAGGTGGCGCCACTGTGCTTAACCAAACTTTCACACTTCCTCTTTGCACATTAAATGAAACAAGCAGCACTATCAAAGTTCCAAACAAGCCGTGGATTAAACACAAGTGGCGGAGTCAAATAAAATCCATAATTAAATGTGAAACGTTCTGGTTTAACAGTGACTTCTGGATGACACTGATACCAAAGCACAAACTGCATGTGGACTTAGATTACATGTTTAAAGTCCACAGAGGAAGAATGAAATGTGGACCAGCACAGCATCGTCACCTGTAAGACAATCACTAATTTACTGCTGCTGTTATTGGGACATTGGACATTAGAAATAGCGCCACCTACAGTCTATTTGGGGCTCCATCTTTCCCATTCTGGCCTCACTGTTTAATCCCTCTACCTTCTACCTCTATTGTTTCTTTCTGAATATATGTAGAGTAATGAGTGTCTGCTAATACCTGTGCAGTCTGAAGAATAACATTTATAAAGAATCCAACAGGTGACATAAAGGTCAAAGTTCAGCATATCTTGCTCACCATCCACTGCATGTTGCCGTTTCTGCCTGGCTCATCAAGTCCCATAGCGCTCAGCTCCTCAAAACTCAGATTAAAGCTGTACATTGGTGAGGCATCGGTGTGAGCAGAGCCAGTATGGGGCGGAGCCACAGCACGTCGCCCCGCCTCCCCATGATGACCCACCGCCACACTGCCCTGCTCACTGGAAGCATCCTCCTGTAACACTTGGCTTTCCAGCTGACGCATGTCCAGAATCTGTACAAAGAGGGTCAAGTTTCAATTCAGTTTGGTTAAAGAGAATTTAAAGAGGCTAAATAAAGTGTGTCACAGAGTGTTCAGGTGCTTTACTAGATTATTTTTGCTATATTTTTATTATTTCACTTTCACTTTCACTGTATTTTTTTATTTCTCTCAGCTACTGGATTCTGTGAAGTAAGTTATTTTTTAGAACAAAACAGTTGGATGATTTCTCAATAATATAGTATATCATAACTTTTAAAGTGGTTACAGAGCATCAAGTGAAAGAAGACAATAAATAAGATCTAAAATAGATATTAAATTGTCATCCAGACAAAAGTTAGCCAGACAGGAAGCACTACAGTCATTTTATATTTATTAACCTGCAGTACAAATGAAGTCACAGGTTTTTGAAAAACAGTAAAAAAAAAAAAAAAAAANTAAAAAAAAAAAAAAAAAATGTTTAATTTGGCATTCTCACTAATCTCTATCAAACATGTTTATTGAAATAAGAAAATATAAATAAACAAAGCACAAATGATATACAGTTTAATTAATATTACCTTTAATGAAGAATAAATAATATGGCTATAAAATATGTGTAAGATGGAACTTTGTTTTTACAGCTGAACTCTTCAAATCTTTAAAGCCTCTGAAATTCAGAAAGCCGTGAAAACGTTGCTGCTATTTAGGGTGTTAATTACTATTAACTAACTGTTATTACTGTGTTAATCGGATATAATTTCACATGTAAGTGCATCACAAGAAATTAAACTCAGACTTTTTTAACTCACCGTGGCTCTGAAGAGCTGCCAGTCTCCAAAGTTCATGTTCATCTCCTTTTTCAGCTCATCGATGTTGCACTGAGAAAGCACTCTGCCGTTAACATTCGCCTTACGAATGAGAAAAAAAATTCATTTTAAAATCTTTCTGATGTGAGAAAACATAAATATGCTGCATCTTTAGCTGAGTTTCTTAGAAAGAGCTCACAGAGAAGGTTCTGAGGTCACAGGAAGGGTCTACAGGTGTTTGTGGTTTGAACTCTGGAATGCCTTCTAGCTCAGCATTTAGGGTTACATTTACATTTTAGCATACAGGAACTCAAAAACATTTCATCTGCTGATCAGGAGATCATGTGAATCAGGTAGTATGACTCACCTTCCTGATGGTGGCGTTGTACTGTACCAACATGCTCTGGTCAATGCCTTCAATCTGCCGCACAAGCTCACAGACGGCATCTGTCGTCAGGGAGCTAAGGAGGACTGGCGGCGGTCCTGATACCACAGAGGCTGGGCCCTGAAAACGTGCATGATGCATGCACACACACAAAGACACACACGTACACACACCAATGCGCACGCGCACACATACACATACATACACACACACACACAGGGTCAGGTGAGAAATCTCTTCACACCAAGAATTTTTGTGTTTTGACTCCATTTAAATTACCATGATCTTCTGTGTGCTTGAAAAATAGCAGGAGGAAAGTGGGCGGGGCTATAGTTTCCCAAGTTTTTTCACAATGATTATTACAAAAGACACAATCAGTATGCAATATAAACCAAACTGTAGCCCCGCCTCCCATGAAATTCACACCACATAATTGGAAGCTGCTGTCCCTCCAAACTGACTGACAGAGATAGTAAACGAGAGTTTACTATTGTTTACTAAACAGTAAATACCGTAAATGCTCTCCTTTTTTTTAACAAGTCAGCAGTTGCTGCATGTAGAGAAAAGCTGTAAAAGACTGTTTATGAACGCACAGTGTGACGTAACACTGAAACTAAAGCAGAATGGAAGTGACCATAACTACATTTTTTAAAATAGAAGGCAGCATTCCACAGTGTGAACACGCCTCTACGCAGCATTCCACAGTGTGAACACGCCTCTATGCAGCATTCCACAGTGTGAACATGCCTCTACGCAGCTTATATAATACTTCATTTTCAGCCACTTTTGAACACCATCCTGGTTGGTGTCAACAGCGGAGAATTAACTCACTCCTCACTGAGGACGGACTCTATGTCCACGCTGAACATGGTCACGCGTGCTGACGGCTGCCGAAGGTTTTAAAGTGGTATGGTACGTCAAGCTACCACCATTTGGTGTCACGTATGTTACTTCAAAACATACTAATATTTCCTGGGCCAGTAACAGTTGTTTATTGGAGGTTTAGGTTAGGTATTGAAGTTTTTGTTTTCTGATGCTGTTAAATGTTTGTTTACATCAGTAAACACAGCAGGATATGCATTAAAATAATATAAACAAAGACACAAATTGATGGTTTTATCTTACATATGTTGGAAAGTTAAAAATAAACTGATTTGCCTTTAAGTTAGTTTTTTCCACTGTGAGCGCATTTTAAAAAAAGAGATATGTAAATCTTAACAGGACATTTTGTTGATATACTAGCTACATAAAACCACAAAAACAGCAACAATACATTTGAGTTATATGAAGACAGCAACACACACACACACATTTAGACAATAAAGGAGTTCAGACAAATTTTCCACAGCCCAGAGGAGTGGGATGTCTGATTAAGACAGACAGGAGTTTGGGGAGGAGCTCAGAGGAAAAGCTATGGAAAGGGTCAAAGGTTAAAGCAAACTTCAAACATTTGATGTGCTCAGAGAAACTAAACATCCTCATTCATGAAGACTTTTTCATTCAGAGCAGATCAAATGTTTTGAGGAATTGTCGGCACCAGCTTCAGGCTTGTCAAGCCAAAGTGCATGCTGGGATTGTAGTGGCCAGAAGGATTTGCTAGCATTTGTCTAAACGAAAGAGCTCAAAGGACCAAGACAGCAAGGACAACAAGGGAAGCAAAAGGTAAAATTACAAGGTTCAATACCTGCTTCCTTTTCAAAGACGAAACCTTATACTGCTAATGAGACAGAAAAGGAGACAGACAGACAGAAAGACAAACAGGCAGACAGACAAAATCAGAAAGACAGGCAGGCAGACAGACAGACAGACAGACACAAAGACAGACAGACAAAAAGACAGACAGGCTAGCAGACAGACAACGGGCAAGCAGAGGGACAGACAGAGAGACAAAGACAGAAAGACAAAGTCCAAAAGACAGGCAAACAGGCAGGCAGACAAACAGAAAGACAGACAGACAGACAGGAAACACTTAATTTTTCATCAGTACAGGAAATAAAATCACGGTTGAAACGTTTCTGTAAGTTTTTTTTAGGGTTATTGGTGAAACCCAACCTGTCGATGCTGTTCAGACACTATTCATGTCCAACATATAAACTCTCTCACACACAAAAGGGAAGTAAACAAAAAACAAAGTCCCAGCATGGCCCTTCAGGGCTACCGTACTACCCCCACTCCCCACACTATAGATGACAGGAAGAAATACTGATGACATGAATGCAGCAGGTAGATCTGTGTTAGCACCTCCTGCTGGCTGTTCCCTGCTGTTGTTGTTTACTTACTGGTCTGGTGCTGCTGTCCCAAGGAAAGGAGTGTTTAGCGAGCGGGCGTAGAGGATGATATGATGGGTGGGAGGTGGCCACGAGTGGGCGTGGCAACTGGTAAAGGTGTTGGGGAAAATAAGGCTGAAGGGGGAGGTGAGAAAATTTAAAAAAATTTTCATGAAAATTTTTAAAAATGACAAGGCAACTTATAAAATAAGAAAAAAAAAATCATAGTAAGCGGTTTGTTTTTATTTTTACATCAGATATATTTAAGTAATTGAGTAAAGTGTTGTTTGTCAAACTCTGGTTTGTGACCTAGAGGAAAACATTAAATAGGGTCCACTAATAAAAACAATAATTTAATTCATAAGGTGTTTTTGCACATCAGTTGCATTCCCTTAAAATTTGAAATTTATTTCTCAAACAAGTACATTTAATAAAATTTCTGTAATTTTAGGCAGAATTTTTTTTTTTTTACCATGGTGCTGCAGTCATTAAAAAAAAAAACACCATTGTTGTTCGGGCAACAGCCACTTGTAGGGCCACCAAAAAAAAATGGCCCTAGGTGATGAGCCAGACAAAGACCTGTCCATGAACTCTTATGGATCATTACCAGTTGAACAGAGGCACTTCATCTGGAATAAGGAAGCCATGGCCGCCTCCTAGCCAGGCCTGGGAGGGGAGATCACATGCAGGCACCTCATGACCAGGCCTGCAAGTCATAGCTAGACGAAACAATGCGGGACCGTCACCATGTGGACCCACCATCCGCAAGTAAAAATATATGGGTTGGGTACACTTCCAGTCAAACGGCAGGCAAACAGGTGCCTAGCTGGACCAACCCCTGGAAACTGGCGTTCATGTAATGGAAAGGCATTTCTCTGGAAGGGAGATGGAGCAATTCCAAATGGATATAGTCAGGCTCACTTCCATGCACAGCACTGACACTGGAACCAAACTCAAAGAAAGGGTTTGACTCTGTCCTTCCCTGGAATTACCCAGGGAGAGAGGGGCCATGAGGGTGTTGATATTCTCACAAGTCTCCAGCTGAGCACCGCTGTGTTTGAGTTTCCTGACAGAAAGATAGGGTTGCCTCTTTGCAACTGCATGTCTGCGCCTTCATGCCAAACAGTGATGTGGACACTGTGCTGGACTTTCATGGTAAATTCAGTTCAATTCAATTCAATTCATTTCAATGCCTTTATTGTCATTGCACAGTGTACAATGAAATTATATTTCTCCAATGGACATAAACACACTTAAAAGACAGTATACACACATAAAAGACAATACACACACTTAAAAGACAGTATAAAAAAGTAATAAAAAAATTAATAAATAATAATAATAATAATAATAATAATAATAATAATAAAAAGAAACAATGAACATCTTGCACATGCCCGGAAAGTGCTAAGTTATTTATTATAGCTGTTGTGATTAGCTACTAGAGTTAAGTTCCCTAATGGCACTTGGGTAAAAACTGTTCTGAAATCTGGAAGTGCGAGTTTTTAAAGACCTGTAGCGCCTCCCAGAAGGCAGCAGAGTGAAAAGATGGTGACCAGGGTGGGATGAGTCCTTGACAATGTCTGTAGCCCGGCGAAGACATCGGATTTTGTAAATGTCCTCTAATGACTGTAACTGTGTGCCTATGATTTGTTGTGCTGATTTAATGACTCTTTGAAGAGCCTTCCTGTCTGCCGCAGTCCAGCTTACAAACATACCAGCATGCCGTAGGTGAGAATGCTCTCAATGGAGCAGTGGTAAAAAGAAAGGGGAAGCTTCTGTGACAAGTCCATCCTTCTGAGTGTCCTGAAGAAGTACAGTCGCTGATGTGACTTCTTCACCAGAGCTGTGATGTTTGGAGTCCATGTGAGGTCCTGTGAGATGTATGTGCCCAGGAATTTAAAGGAGGACACTCTCTCCACTGATACTCCACTGATATGTAAGGGAGCCGGTTCCACATTCTGTTTCCTGAAGTTGATTATCATCTCCCTCGTTTTGGAGATGTTAAGTGCCAGGTTGTTAGTGAAGCACCAATCTGTCAGTCTGCAGACCTCATCCCTGTAGGCAGTTTCATCACCGTTGCGTATCAAGCCAACCACTGTAGTGTCATCTGCAAATTTAATTATGGTGTTTGTGCCGTGGATCGGTGCGCAGTCGTATGTGTAGAGGGAAAACAGGAGAGGACTCAGCACACACTCCTGTGGGGCTCCAGTGTTGAATGTCAGGGAGAAAGAATGGTGGGTCCCCATCCTGACCATCTGTGAGCGGTTGGTTAAAAAGTTCTTAATCCAGTTGCACATGTGCTGGTTCACACCCAGGCTCAGCAATTTGGTCTCCATTCTGCTGGGGATGATGGTATTAAATGCCAAGCTGAAATCCAAGAACAGCAACCTCACATATGTTCCCGGGTGTTCCAGGTGGGACAGTGCAGTGCTATGTTAATGGCATCCTCCGTTGACCTGTTTGCTCTGTAGGCAAACTGGTGCTGATCCAGGGTGGGTGGAAGTGNTGGCATCCTCCGTTGACCTGTTTGCTCTGTAGGCAAACTGGTGCTGATCCAGGGTGGGTGGAAGTGCTGCTTTGATGTGCCTCAGGACCAGCTTCTCAAAGCACTTCATGACAACAGGGGTGAGAGCAACCGGTCTGTAGTCATTAAGGCTGTTGATAGATAGCTTCTTCGGTATGGGCACGATAGTGGCAGATTTAAGGCATTTTGGGACGGTGCATGTTGACAGGGAGAGATTAAAGATTTTACTAAATACCTCTGCCAGCTGATCTGCACAGTCTCTGAGTGCCCTTCCTGGAATGCCATCGGGACCAGCAGCTTTTCTGGGGTTTACGCCACAAATCATCTTTCTGACATCTATGCTGACAGTGAGTGTCTGGCTGTCTGATGTTGGTATCAGTAAATCTACAGTCTCTGCATAGTTCACCTCAAAGCGAGCAAAGTGATTCAGCTCCTCTGCCAGACAGTCACTGCTGCATGTGGATGTATCTCTGCTACCCCTGTACTTGGTGAGGTGCTGGATACCTTGCCATGCCCGCCGCATGTCTCCCTCATTAAAACGTCCCTCCATCTTCTGCCTGTGGTCTGCCTTGGCTCTGCTGATGGCTCTTTTCAGGTTGGATATCATCATCATAAAAACTTTTCTATGTTTGTGAAGATTTGAAAGTCTGAGGGGAACAATCAGGTGAAACCAGTTCAAAGCCACAATCATGGATAGCAGCCAGCTGGTAAATAATGGGGAGGCGGATCTGTCCGCTGTGCTGCTCCTCATCCGTGGAACTCTCTGCAGCTCCATCAGGAGAACAGCTTCATGAACACTGAGACACTCCTGATCAGCTTTACTTTTCAGCAGCTCCATTTTTCGCTTCTCTCCTCTTCTTCCTCCTTACGCACCTTTTCGAGCTGCATATCTACTCTGAGTCCACCTGTGTCTGGTCTCTTATCAGGATGCTGTTTTATGTCTGATTTTATTGACGTTAATGTTTTTTTTAAGCAACCTTGTGTTCAGAATGGGTTAGGGTTATATTCTATATAAATAGAATATATTATTATTATTATCACTGCAGATTCGTCTAGTTTGTCCATCTTGTTCAGATCACAGACCCCTTGGTACCTCAGGGAAGTTTAAGCTCAAATGAAAAACACCTTAGGAATTATATTACTTAACTAAAATATTACACACCTGATCACTTGATCATCTGATTACAATTTATCAATTAACCTTCCTTTAATGTCAGAAAGATGGTATCATTTGCAGAAAAAGCTATCTGTCTTTACTGTCCATAGACAGTTTGCTGACTGGTGGCTTGATTGGTTCAGGATGTGTGTTGAACACAGAATGCAAACTAAATTAAATCACATGCAATACAGAACAGAAAAGAAAATGGAAAACAGAATCCAGTGAGCATTGGACTGAAGGATGAAGTGGGATTTTTTTTTTTTTTTTNTTTTTTTTTTTTTTGTGGGGTGGGGGGGGATGTGCATGATGGCATCGCCAACAGGCAATGAGACCCCAATCCCTAACTTTGAACTCCTAACCCCACATCCAGCGAAACCATCTGATTATAGCTTTATCTAACCCTAAACTCCTAATCCTGAATCTAGCTAAACCAGCTGATTATAACTGCATTTAACTGTAAACCCAAATCCCTTGCCCTGCATCCAGCTAAAACAGCTACTGTTAAGATCCTGCGTCTAAGTCAAACACAAACATTAACTGGTTAGTTTCAACCTGAACTCTTTGAACGTCACCATTAAAGGTAGCATTAAAAACTAGGTAGGTATGTATGTATGTATGTATATATATATATATATATATATATATACTGTATATACACCTGCCTATGTTTGTGATGATCACTAAGCTCTTACCTGTGTAAATGTGTAAATGACAGCCTCACTGATTTCAGAGGGACCATGAACTCACCCTGTTGTAGAAGGGGTGTTGCGGCCCTGCCAGCCCGCTGTAGTAGCTGCTGTGGGGCTGAGGGGAAACAACGCCCCCTCCTGGCTGATTGAAGGGCCCGCTGAAGGAGGCCGAAGGCGAGCACGCTGAAGACACCTGGCTGTATACGGAGGTGGGTCGTGGCTGTGCCTCCTGCAGGGGCAGTGTGGGATAGGCAACTCCACCAGTGTTCATCTGCTCTCGGGCTGCACGAACATCTGGAACAGAGTGAACTGGATTATACAACTCAGAACACCTAAAGACAAGTTACGTGTACACGTACGAAAATTGTGAATTTTTCGTATTATTACAAACAGAAGTATGAGTACCTGCGATGATCTCTCTGAGTTTGGGGTCCAGGTTTACGGTGCATGGCAGAAAGGTTTGGATGTCTCGTGCTGTGAGTACAGGGGTCCTGGAAGACAGGAAGACCTCAAAGCTGCGAACGTCTCCATCAATTTCTAGCAGAGGCTCCACATCTTTAGTAGTGGGGATGTTCTTGGAAACCCTGAAAACAGCAACAAACCATTAGGTAAATTTTTCCAGTGCCCGTTTCAGGGAATAAAAGGTTAGGAACTTCTCAGTTATGGGTTAGTGTTAATTTAGTTATGGGTTAGAATCAGTTCAGTTGTGTGTTAGGGTATGTTCAGTTACAGAAGATTTTGTGTTGTGGTTTGACCTCTAACCTCTCATAGATGGTCTTGAATGTGGTTTGGTCAGGGACTCCATCAGTCTCCTCAAGATACAGGATGAGCCAGGATGTCCTATAGGGCCACTGTTCTGTCAGGTTGATCCACGATGCCAGACGGTCCCAGTTAAAGGTGATCTGATTGGCTCTCAGTAGACGACCTGGACAAATAAATAGGAAGATGTCTTCTCTGTTGAACTTCAGGGAATAAATTCAACATCCAAAATCTGTTACTGTATCATCATGAATTCATCTGTTCGTTAGACAAAAAGAGGAACAGTAAAAACATTCCAACTTGTCTCTGTTACCTGTGAATCCTCCTCATGGTTTGTTTTTGTTCACGTTTGTTACCTGTAACTGAGACTATGTTGAGCAGTCTCCTCATGGTCTGCGGGCTAATATCGTTGAACCAGTCCTCAGTCACCATTAGCTTCGTCAGGTCAAACGACATCTGCCGTGTCACCGAGCGCTGAACCTGCCGTCGCCGGTATGTATCCTGCAGATCACATGACCAGTGTTTTGATTACTAGCACATGAAATCTTTTCACATATTTTCACAAAATAAAAATGTGTTTGAGATGATTGGCACGGCAGAAAAATTTTAACAAAAAAAAAAAAAAAAAAAAAATGCTATCAGATGGAAAATTCAAAAAGCAAATAATCATCCATCCATCCATCTTCTGTAATCGCTTATCCTTATCCTGGTCTCGAGGGGTTGGAGCCTATCCCAGTGGTCATTGGGTGAGAGGGTGGGTATACCCTGAACAGGTCACCAGCCTATTACAGGGCTGACGCACACAGACAGACAAACTCATTCACACCTACAGTCAATTTAGATTTTCAAATTCACCTAACCTGCATGTCTCTGGAAGTGGGAGGAAACCAGAGCACCCAGAGGAAACTCATACAGACACGGGGAGAACACGCTAACTCCACACAGATTCAAACCTTCATAATATAAGGCAACAGTGCTAACCACTGAGCCTCGGAATCCCCCACAGGAGCTGAAGAATGTGGCTGGGGAGAGTGACATCTGGGCTACCTAGCCTAGCCTGCTGTCACCGTGACCCAGTCCTGGATAAACAAAAGAAAATGGATGGATGGATGAATGCATGGATGTAGTGTTTTTGTTTTTTCTTGTTTGGTGCTTGTGGGGAGGGGGATGCTGTTGTGTGATTGAACTAGATTTCCAGTGTAATCTTTGCACAGGCCAATTATTGCTGCAGTCTAAGGAAGACGAGTAGCAATCAATAACATAATAAATATAATACAATAAATAAGTAAATACAATAAACTCTATGCAGATGTCTTGCACTGTCATCAGCTGTGACAAGTTGAATCTGACTGGTTGGCAGAAGCAGCAGATGCAGACCAGATTATATTACCAGACTCATCCACCTTTAAAGGAAATTTCTGTATTATGTATGTATTTATAGAGCACAACACACACAGAGACGTGCTTGTCTGAGTACGGTGTACCAAATTCACAGTATCTCTTTCATTAAACACAGTTATTTCCTGATGCTTAAAACATGTAGTTGTACTGCAGGCAGAAGACTTGGTTCTCTACCTGCAACAGGTATCTCTGCCTTCTCCTCAGGTTAATGTGTTCACGTTGGGTGAATGCACTCAGCAATTTAACAGCACTGAGACAAAGATGAAGAGAGAAAGAAACACTGTGCAGGACTTCTCTCTCTCTTTCTCTCCCTCTCTCTCTCTCTCTCTCTCTCTCTCTCTCTCTCTCTCTCTCTCTCTGTTTCTTTTTTCTTGTTCTCTGTTTCTGTCTTTCTTTCTCTCTCTTTCACACTCTCTTGGATACTTGGTACACAAATGAGCATTTTATTGCGAGACAGCTGAGCATTTACAAAACAATGACAGAAGCAGAAATGGAGACAGACAGAGACACAGACAGACAGACAGAGACAGAGAGACACAGACAGACAGACAGATAGACACAGACAGACACACAGAGACAGACAGAGAGACACAGACAGACAGACAGACACAGAGACAGACAGACAGACAGACAGACAGAGACAGAGAGACACAGACAGACAGACAGATAGACACAGACAGACACACAGAGACAGACAGAGAGACACAGACAGACACAGAGACAGACAGACAGACAGACAGACAGAGACAGACAGACAGATAGACACAGACAGACAGAGACAGACAGACTTACCCTGCGGTTGAGGGCTGTCTTGCTGCCAAACTTGGTCTGTTCTCCAAGACTGTGTTGAGACAGTTTCCTGTCCAATTCTTCATGCCAACCTGTAGACACACAGACAGACAGACAGACAGACACACACACACACACACACACTGTAGATAAACAAGCGTGTAATATGTTAAAAAAATATGTTAAATATTTAATTAGCAAATATGAAGGTTTGGACAGTAATGTATATATCCAAAATTAGCAGTAATTACTGCATTTTTATCAAACTGAAAACTGCTGTTATATGGATTACTGATTACAGATTAATGTGATTATTGGTAACAACATGCAGTTTAATCTTCTGCTTCATAACATTAAAACTGTGGTGAGCTAATACTAAATGACTCCTGTTGCTGCTTCATATTAAAAGTTTCCCACTAGCAAGCAACTGAAATTATTATTAATTATTATTATTAATCATTATTAAGGTGCTACCAGCTGCTAAGTGTTTGTTGATAAAACTGAATCATCACAAAGGAGTTTTTAGTTTGATAACAAATGACAGGCCTGCTTTTTAGATCTCATGCTTTATTTAAAAAGTAGTACTAATAGTGGTAGTAGCAGCAGTTAGTTGCAGCAGTGTACAGGTCCTACATGTGTCTCACCAGAATAGACAGCAGCAAGCACAGCAGTCTTCCCAGCAGCAATGTAGCTGTGGCTCTTGTGCAATCAGCCGTTACCAGCCGGTTGTTGCTATGATAAATATTATAGCTGACTGGGTCAGGTATAATAAAAAATACCCGTCATAAAATACCCAAAGTAGTGAACACATTGTACAAGTGCAAGAACAATTGCTTGTTGCTCATTCCAAAGAGATCTGAATTTACTCCATGGCTACTGACGGCGTGTCCCAGTGGTTTAGGGCTGCTTGGTAGCTAGCTGTTGCCTATTAGCAGTTGAATGAGATGAAATTGATGGAGCTATTAACCATACATACCTGTCAGTCTGACTTTTGTGTAAATATTTGATTTTGCCTGCTGCTTATTGATTACATCTGTCTGTGTCTGCTGACGAATCATAAAGTTCTGAATGCTCTGATACCAACATTATTAGCTCTTTCATGGACTCCGCTATCATGCACAGTGGTAAACTCCACCTCTTCATTTTGATTGGTGAGTGGCCGGCAGCAGTTGTTTAACGTTTGACACGGCCAAACTTCAGCAGCAAAATAGGGGAAGGAGAATCTGCAATGTGCACATCGGCGGCCGCCGAACCGCCCTCTTGTGCTGCTGCCACTACCGCTGGTGGCACAGCTGCCGCCAAGCTCTCACTGAAATGAATACAGGCACCAACCTGCCGCTTCCCGGTGTAAAAGAGCCTTTAGTCATAAGACTTCCGGTCATCATTACCTTCGGCATTTCCGGTGTCGCTGTTTGCTGGCACAGCAGCACACATCTTCCTGGCAGTGGAGAGTCCGCGGCTGTTGAGAAATACGGGCAGATGAACAATGTTTCTCATGTAGTCGTGTCCATTGATGTTGGAGTCTCTGAGGACACTGTTCAGGTTCTGGTTGATGGCTTTGATGATGATGTGCGGGTCACTAGCAAAAATTGAGATGAAGGGACCTTTGGAAAACAGCACCCGCACCTGCAAGACAGTGAAATCATGGGACATCCACCTTGAGAACCACCTTGCGGAATTTTGAGGACAGTAGAGAACCTAAAGAGGGAAAATCAGACAGAAGCTAATTTTTGTTTAAACTCAAACCTCATCTGAGGATGTGAATTGTTAACTAACTAGCAAAATTAAAAAAAAGAAAAACACTAATCATTTTCTGCCTTGAATAGGCTTTTTGGGGGTTTTTTGTTTCTATTTTTTTCCTTTTCCTCCCAGTTTGACTTGCCGACTTCACCGTGCAATGTCAACCCTTTTCCCTTTAATTCCACTGTTGCCCTATGGAGGGCATACATATGGCATCTTTGATATAGACAAATTTCAGGTGGAGGGCACAACACATAGGAGGGTCACATGACTGCAGCAGCATCATCTGTCCTTAAATCTGACTTACAGTTTTCTATACTAGGTTCACAGCTTATCAGTTAACCCTGGTATTGACTGATATTCAAAATGAACATGCATTAACAATAACAACGTGTCTCCTCACCGTGTCAAGCATGTGCAGAACCTTGTCCTGCTCACAAGAGTCGAGGCCATCAATGATGACTGCCAGCCTCGTCTGATGCTGCGTGAAGCCGTCGATGGTCTTTGCCATTCTCGCCATCAGCTCCACCTCGTTCTTCAGCACCTGAAGCAGGAGAACACAGCTCAGTCATGCCACAATGTATATGTAACGCTTTATCAGGTGTGTAATACACGTCCAACAAGTCAAAGTTCAAGAAGAGAAAACGCAGGGAGCACACACAACACAGAACACACAGAACATACAGAACACCGAGAACATTCAGAACACACAGAACATACAGAACATACACAACACAGAACATACAGAACACACAGAACATACAGAACACAAAGAACATGAAATCTGTCAGCTAAAATGAGATGAAACTGATGGAGCTTTTAATCACATCGTAATTAAAAGAACGTTGTAAGAACGTTGATTGATGAACGGTCGATCAGTCGCATGTTTCTACAAACGTCACTTTCCTGATGTCCCGCTCACCTTCATGAAGCCTTCACTCTTCAGCTTGTGCATCCTGTTGGCGGCACTGTGCAGCCGTTTTCGCTGTGAATTGAGCACCGAGTCTGTGACCTGCCACCACGTGCGACAGTTCAGCAGCAGGGCGAGGCCCACCACGCTGGCGATGGAGATCAGCACGCCATTTACCGTCCGGTTCTCGCTGTCCACTTTAAAGATGGCGAGCAGCGCCATGCCCGTCACCAAGCATGTCAGCACAAAGATGAAGATGATGAAGGACGGGACGCAGCAGGTCTTCTTCCACTTCTTCTTTCCTAAAAAGGCCCACACAAAGGCCAAGTTCAACTACATCTGAGTGTTTTTTGCTTTTTCTTTGCACTTTTACAGTTTTTTTTTTTCGATTGCTATCAAGCCTTGGCCAAAACTAAAGTCACATTTTTACCTTGTCTACACAAAACAGAAGTCTATGTGGACCAAACTAAATCTTTTTTTCACTGCTTTCACACAAAAAGCATCAACGACCACATTTTCCAAAATCTATGAACTCTTTTCTCATTCATACTCCTCCACCTGCAGAACACCTGATACCTGCAGCACATTTTTCAAACATTGGAAAGGTGGAATGAGCTCATTCTGAGATATGTATGAAGTGTTACGAGCGTATTCTGAAACATGTATGATGTGTTAAGGTGGAACGAGCTTATTCTGATACATGTATGACGTGTTAAGGTGGAATGAGCTTATTGAGACATCTATGAAGTGTTAAGGTGGAATGAGCTTATTCTGAGACATGTATGACATGCTAAGGTGGAACGAGCTTATTCTGAGACATGTATGACGAGTTAAGGTGGAACGAGCTTATTGAGACATGTATGAAGTGTTAAGGTGGAACAAGCTTATTCTGAGACATGTATGAAGTGTTAAGGTGGAACAAGCTTATTCTGAGACATGTATGAAGTGTTAAGGTGGAACGAGCTTATTCTGGGACATGTATGAAGAGTTAAGGTGGAACAAGCTTATTCTGAGACATGTATGACGTGTTAAGGTGGAATGAGCATATTGAGACATGTATGACGTGTTAAGGTGGAACGAGCTTTTTCTGAGACACGTATGACATGTTATGGTTGAATGAGCTTATTGAGACATGTATGAAGTGTTAAGGTGGAACGAGCTTATTCTGAGACATGTATGACATGTTTTGGTGGTTTGAGTGAGTTTTGGAGGTCAGATCAACTGTTCGTCCAACATGTGTGTTGGTGATGCAGACTGTATGAAGAGTTTTGAAAAAGTGACTTCAGTTTTGACCGATGCTAATTAGCAACCAAATAAAAAAAATTTAAATTAAATTAATTAATTTCTTAATTGTTTTATTTAAAAAATTATCGTTAATTAATTAATTAATTAAAATGTTCTATTGCACAGTTATCCATGTTGGATTAGGGAGGGGCTTGGATTCACGGCGTGTCTGCCCACCGCCATCCCTCACTGTTATTCATACATCTCTACACACGTTACATTTTGCTCTCTGCTTATACGTTTCTGGACTCTGTGCAATAACAATAAAGCTGAATCTTTTTTTACTGAAAATCTACCTGTTTTCAGGTGTGTAAGTGGTGTGTGTGTTTTAATGTGTACATACAGAGTGAGTGTGTGTGTGTGTGTGTGTGTGTGTGTGTGTGTGTGTTTTAGTATGTGTATATGGGATGTGTGTGTGTGTGTGTGTGTGTGTGTGTGTGTGTATATGTGTGTGTGTCTGTGTTTTAGTAGTGTGTGTATACGGGATGTGTGTGTGTGTTTTAGTAAAGTGTGTATGGGGGGTGTGTGTGTGTGTGTGTGTGTGTGTGTGTGTCCACCTTGCGTGTCCTCGGTCTTAAACACTCTGAAGAGTCGTGTTGCCAGGAAACCAAACTCTCTCTCACAGGCATCAGATAGGGTGGCAATCATCTCAGCCATCGACGTCTCCCCGCCCACACTGGACAGACGGTTGTAGTCTGTGAACAGGAATCTGCAGAGATGAATAGTTACATCAGTGTGATGTCATTTCCTGTCATGACAAGCACACACATATTGATTATGCCCAAATTTGTCTGACTGCAAAAGTCACGTTTTATCTCTGTTAGTTAATGGAATTGTGACATAAACTTAGAGTAGAAAAGATTTTTTAAAAAAAGGAAGAAAATCAACACACTGCGTTGTTTCTGCTCTTTTCACTTCCAGCGAACGAGGTCATCTAGTGGTGAGAACAGTCAATGACAGCTTTCAGAGACAGAAAGTACCGTATATACTCGAGTATACGCTGATCTCGTGTATAAGCAGACTCCCTGATTTTGACCTTCAAATTTAGATTTTTAAGGAAAGCCGTATTTAAGCTGTCACCCTGATATTATTCCATCAATTTATCTGTTTAGCAAACTACCTGTTTTTCTGGGTATTGTCACAGTATTCCTGTGATTTTCTGAAAATAATCCACGTACCGGTAAACATGATATTTATTTCAGCAGCTGATTACGTAACTGACCAATCACAGCAGATCTTACTGGCTGCCGCTAAATGTGCTGATAAGATGTTTAGTCAGGAAATATCTCATTCTAAGGTCTGATTTAAACTATTTTCATGGGTAGTGGTAATGGTAGTTTTTCCACCTGGAAATTTCCTTCTCTGGGATCTAATCTTAGTTTCTCCTGTATAAGCCAACCCCCGATTTGCTTTGTGAAATTTGGTAATAAAATCTTGGTTTATATCGAGTATATGCAGCAGTTAACAAGATGCTAATTATGAGCCAGTTTCCCAAATTAAATTAAAAACAAGATGTTTTTATAATCTGATTCCCTTTTACCTACCGGACCTTTAATTAAACAAACACTGATACTGCCAATTCCTGGTACTTTTGAAAAACAAAAATAAAAAGTAATGACCCACCTGTAATTATCAGATACATATCTGAAAATACTAACATTAAAAGTGTGGAAAAAATGAACCATTTGATTCGTTGATTAGTCACGTTTCAGTGAGTTAATAAGCAGTTCTGACATCAGCTTGGACTCTAAAACATGTGACTTTTTCCCTCATGAATGTAAATGAAATGACATCCATACATGGTGTTCTGTTCAGATACGTGAAAATTGTGGCGTGTGTTGGTACCTGACAGGCAGCGCTCTGGTGCTCTGCTCCGGCAGCTCTGGCGTGTTCACGAACATTAGCTTCAGCAGCAGTTCCAGGTACCCGATGTGACGGGCCAGACGGGTGCTAAGGAGCCACGCCCAGTTCCAGCTGTCGCCCTCCCGACGGCCACCGAAGTAAACCACCACTGGAACCAGAACCAGAGAAAACTTCATTTGAACAACTCGTTCTGACTCATAAAGGAAAGACTGTCTGACAATTTACAGTAGTTTTATCTAATCTTAGATGAGTTAAAGATTTTTTGCTCAAACATCAGATTAAAACATCACAAACACTTGAACAAATATGATTTCAGGTGAATTTGGCATCTTTGCATCTTTCTTACATTTTGTTTGGTTTGTGCAGAAGCATTCACTCTGACAAAACTTAAACTACATCAAAAAAAAAAAAAANAAAAAAAAAAAAAAAGATTAAAATGACTGATTGCTGCTTTTTTGAGTGACTTAGATACAAACACGTGCCACTTCAGTGTACAGAGTTTTATCTCAAGTGTTACCAAAGAAGAGGTAGAGCAGCGCGAGGACGCTGAGGGACACAGACATGGCCAGTTTCGGGTCCACGGTGAAGCCGAGGATGATGGCGACTGAACCACAGAGCAGCAGAGACAGGAAAACCACCTGCCAGGAGAACTGGAACAACGGCTCGATCTGCTGACCAGCAAACGTCTTCATCTCATCTGACAGGAGGAACATACAGGGTTAGGGAAATATACTTCAAGTTTTCTACATTTAATATTAAACGGACTAAACTGTGTCACATCCATCATAATACGTAAACAGTTTTACCTCTCAACTAGAGAAATCAGACTAAATGTTTTCTATTTTTTAGGAAAACACTACTACTAAAAAAAACCCACATGAAGGCGCTACCTGTACAAAAAGTAATCACTTTGTATTTTTCATCTCTGCTTGTTCTGTGATACTCTTTTTAATATCCTAAACCTAACACATCCTATTATCTTTTACTATCTTTACTGGTTTTATGGTGTGTAATACTGTATGTAGCAAAGGTACAACCGCGCTTCACTGTACAGCTCTGCGTATGACAATAAAGTGAAGCTTTAACCTTCATCCTAAAGTCTGAGGGCCAAATCAGCTGACACTAGTTCAAAGCCACAATCATGGATATCAGCAGGTACAGAATTCCTGCATGTCCATCTAGTTTTCATTATGGCTCAGAACTTATCAATCAACCCTGGTGATCTCACCCTCCAGCTTCTTCAGCAGGAAGGATTTTCCGCTGCCCCACTGAGCGTACAGACCCACGCAGATGGGGGGCTGCATGGTGGGCTCGCTCAGGATGTCCGCCAGCGCACTGCTGTACAGGTCATAACCCAACATGTCGCCGTCCGACTCCGAGGGTGACAGGTGACCTGGAATGACATTAACCGCAGGGTCAAAGGTCACCTTTAAAAAGAAACCCTTTATTTTATTACTTAAAATAAAGGTTAACGTGTTTAAGTCACTTTACCGACTCATTTAATGACTTAATTTATTCTATTTTGAAGCAAAAGCTGTTTTTGAAAAGCCGTGCCCTCAAGAACACATTCAAATACACACTCAAGTACACATTTAAATACACAAATACACATTCAAATATACACACTCAAACACACATTCCAATACATTCAAATATACATTTAAATCACACTCAAATACACATTCAAATACAGACTCACACACTTATTCTGTTACACAGATTTAACCAAAACTTCAGTGTGTTTATCTGTGTGTGTGTGTGTGTGTGTGTGTGTGTGTGTGTGTGTGTGTGTGTGTGTGTGCATGTGTGTGATGTACTGACGGGCTCCAAAGATTTGGGTCAGGATGCTCTTCTGGTGGCTGCAGTCGATGTTGTACGGCGTCTCTCCTGCCTTGTTGGGTCGGTACAGAAGGCGGCCATCTTTGGGGTTTCGGAGGAGAAGCTCAGCCAGTCGTCGGCTCCGCCCACGGATGGCGATGTGGAGGGGCGTGTCTCCTTTCTGAAAACAGGATTTCCGCTGTAACTCTTCGATACTGTCATTTCTTCATGTGTGTATACATTTATGTAAAAATGAATATCAGGTGTTGTTCTGATTATTGGGCTATAACTGACTACGTCTTTTCAAATCATGTCAATATGTTAACGTGTGTCTGACAACATGTCTGACATATGTTAATGTGTGTCAGACACGTCAGTCTCACCTTGTCCACGGCTGAAACTTTGGCTCCTTTATCCAGCAGAAGCTCGACAATCTCGATGTTTCTCATCTTGGTGGCTTTGATCAGAGGAGTTTCACCATCCTAACAAACAAAAATAATGTTTCACATCTTCTGTCTCCATCATTTACTGCAGCAGCTCCAAACATCATAAATCATTATTTTGATATTTCTATGAATGTTCAGAATCTGTTGACATGAGGATGGGTTTCTGCTGACAGTCTACGTTCCTTTTAGTCACCAAATTACAGCTGAGAGATTTATGGCTTTAATACCAGATTCAAATCTGTAACTAATTCTGCTGCTCTAAAAGTTTATACACAATTCTGTCAACTCATGGTACTATTTCCTGTTGACCCAAAGCATCAGATCACATATCTGGCAGCTAACAGGAAGTTCAGCGAGTACCAGAAGGTAAGCGAGTACAGGAAGGTCAAGAGTACAGGTGTTATTTGCTCTTCCAGATGAACGAGTACGGCTCTTCTCCACCCACCCTGCTCAGCTTAACCTCGTCAAAATAACAAGTCTTACTAACGTTACAATAATTCAATAAAGTCACAAAGTTTCAGTTTCTTCTCAAAAAATGCTTTCTCCACATCTTACAGATGGATTCAATTAGAAACATGCAGAAGTAGGCTAATGCTAGCTAATGCTAATGCTGGACTACCAGTAATCATGTGATCCATGACATCTCATGAAAACAGTTTATTAAACCTGCGGTTCACATGTTTTGATGTGTTTGTCAAGCCATGGCTGAGTATTATTTTGGCTTTAGACCTCTAGTGGCAGAAAGAGTCAGCAGCTTAAATTGAGGTAATGCCAATAATGTGGTAATGTTTCACAGAGCTTATTGGAGCGTGCACATGATGACTTTAGTCTCACCTTGGTGCAGGTCTCAGTGTCGGGGTTACACTGCAGGATGTCTCTCACCATGGTGGCGTTTCCTTTCTCGACGGCCCAGTACAGTGCAGTCTTACTCTCCTGGATTTATTTAAAAAAAAACACTGCGATGATCAGGTTGAAAACAATCACACAGTTTTTATCACTTCATGATGCACCTCTTCCATGAGAAGAGACAACTCAGTAACAAGAATAATAAAAATTATCTATCTTTTAAATTCAGATAAATAATCATTGTGCCTGATGATGGGATGCTTTAAGTTGAAGGGAAAATAATCACATCCACATTTCAGCATTACAACGAGCTAGGACTGGACAGCAGAAACTGCAGTAACTTCTTGTCGCTCCTCCCTGAATGACTTTACCATAAACCAGCATAAAGTGCTGAAAATGTCCACGGCCACTTTTTTTTATTATGTTTTTCTTAGCAGATGTTGTAATCAGCACTCTCATCTTCCTCTAAACATCAACCTCCTCACAATAAAAGTCTTGGGACGGTTTGCTGTTGAAAAGCTTTTAATATGAAGCAACAGTGACAACTCATCAAAAGCTGAGCACCATCTCTATGCAGACGATGCAATTATATACTGTTCTTCTCCATCACTTACGCAAACTCTTGAGTTTCTAAAGTCTGCATATGATACTGCCCAGGCTCGTTAGTACCAGCTCAAGTTGGTGTTAAATGCAGATAAAACTAAATTTATGATATTCACAAATGGCAAAAAAAATACTTGATAACCTTCCGAAGGGCAGAACTGCCCAAGGAACTGACCTTGAACTAGTTTTAAAGTATAAATATCTGGGCATCTACATTGATCACCATCTATCTTTTAAACACTACGTTCAAAAAATTGTCACTAAACTTAAAGCAAAATTCATTATCTTCTTTAGAAACAGATCCAGCTTTTCCCTCCAAGCAAGAAAATACCTGCTGTCAACATACCTGCCTGTACTTGATTACAGTGATCTTCTTCAATGCATCTGCCCAATACCTACAAATGCTGGATTCAGTATATCTGTGAGCTCTGTGCCTCACTACTGGACGTAAATATTGCATGCCAAAGCTGAGGACATCACTGCACATACGTATGCGAACCCATTGGTGAGCTTTATTTAAAAATCCCTCCTTGTTCTGGTCCCTCTGTACCTACATACACCAGTGTGTCGTTTTAACTGAGATGTGGCTTTATTAATCAAAAACATATAAACAACAAAAGGAACTTCACAGCCTTTTAGCCTTACTTTAGCTTTACTGTGTTGCATTGCTCTCTTTGGCTGTGCGGAAATATATTCAAGCTAACGTTAACTAACGCAACACAAAAAGGATCTAGTCTTTTCAGAATAAGACAAACTCGCCCTGGACAAAATAATAGGGGTGAGCCGAGTACGCAGATGAAACGAGTATTCGTTACGGATACTTTTTAAGAGTACGAGTATCATTCGAATAAAATGTGTCAATATTCGTACTTGTGTTGAAGGAAACTCCTCATTGGGTAGCTGTTCACATCATTCTGTGTTAGGCCACTCACAGACACACACCTCCGTTGTGTGACCACAATTAATCGCCAATTAATCGTGATTAATTACGGAAAACTGTGTGATTAATTGGGCTTTTTTTTTTTTTTTTTTTNTTTTTTTTTTTTTTTTTTAATCTATTCACAGTCCTAATATTTATCCAAAGCCCAAAGCTAATATGGGCTACGCTCACAGGTTAGGCTGCAGCCGTCTGTTCCAAAGGTAAGAACAGAATTAAGCAAAAAAGCTTTTAGGTCTGCTGCCTCTTTCACATGGAACAGTTTACAAAATGATCTGAAAATGTCTGAGCTTATTATTCTTGGGGAATTCAAACTGATGCTAAAGGAACATGAAATTGGCATCATTGGTTGTTGTTTTTGTTTCTAGGCTGTCAGGATGGTAAATTGAGACAAGTGTATTTTTCTTAGACTTTGAATGTGTTGCAAAGTATTTGGTCTGTCTGCTGTGTTGCACTTATTGTTACAACTTGTATTTGTATTGTATTTCTTTTTTTAAACTTGTTTTTTGTGCTGCCGTCTTGGCCAGGTCTTCTTGAAAAAGAGATTTTTTTTTTTTATCTCAGTGAGACTCACCTGGTTAAGGTGAGTCTGAAGCAGTGGCAGGTAGTGCAGGAACACCCCATTACATGTATGTTTAAATTAAGACAGGTCCAAATGTTCAAACTAACACGTGTGTTAGTGGACAAAGGTGAACAGACATCATATAAAAATCTACAGGAAGGATTTTATAGTTTTAATCTTTGTCTCACTGCCCAGCATCATCATCCTCCACCATCATCCTCACCTGTCCTCTGATGTCAATGTCAGCGTATTTATGAAGCAGAGCTCTGACGATCTCCACATGACCCCCCCTCACAGCCCCGATCAACACGGTGTCACCACTCTGCAACACACACACACACACACACACAATACAGCACAATCCATTTATTTAAGGATAATTATTTTTGTTTTTATTGTCAAGTGCGGTAAAGATTTTGTTACGTGTGGAAAATATTGTCTTTATATCACGTTTGTAGAAAGGACTTTTTTATGTCATGTGTGGAAAGAATTTTTTCATATCATGTGTATAAAAAAAATGGGGGATTTTTTTGGCAAAGGTTGATGTGTGAAGTATTTGGCATTCTGAGAACAACCTGAACAGGTAACAGAGCCAAAGACTGTTTTCTAAAGTCACAATGAGTAAACCCATTATAAAAGTGTATTGTCACAGCGCCCTCTGCTGGCTGTGAAAAATATCTATTCAAAGTTGAAATAAGACAAATCATTGATTACTTAATCAACAGAAAAATATTTTTAAAGCAATTTGCATAGTTTATTAATTCTTTAAATCATTCATCATAACAACTTTCTGTTTCACAAACTGTAAATTTAAATAACTTTTGGGTTTCTGTTGTTTAGAAAATACAAATTAAAGATCAAGAGTCTTCTGACCAACAATTATTGCTATTTTTTGACATTATTTACAGTAACTGATCAATTAAATAGAAAAAAATAATCAATTAGTGAGTAATTAAAATAATAATTTGTTGTGGCAAAAAATCAAAGTATTATGAAAGTGTTTTAACTGAATCGATTAAAGTACAATGCCGTGGTCACATGATATAGCACAACGCCACGGTCACAGGAGACAGTAGAATGCCGTGGTCACATGACAAATTAAAACATTGTGGTCATGTGACAGCTCTGTGGTGTAAAGTTGTATCGTGTTTCTACACTCACGCGGTCTGGAATGTTGACATAAGTGCCGGCGTCCAACAGGTCCTGGACGATCTCGGTGTAACCCTCCTTGGCGGCGATCATCAGCGCTGTGTTTCCATCTTTGTCTGTCATGTTCACATTGGGATTCCTCTTCAGCAGCTCTTTCACCACGTTTGTGTATCCGCCCTTCACCGCCACGATCAACGCCGTCATGGAGTTCTAAGGAAACGGCGACAGTGGTATTGACACTGATACGAAGTACTGATACTGAAATTTAGTACTGATACTGTAATAAAGTACTGATACCATGATAAAGTGCCAATAATGTAATAAAAACTGATAGTCGTAAAGTACTGACATTGTAATAAAATATTAACATTTAAATACAGTACCAACACTGTAGTATCACATCAACACTGCAATACTGTAATAAAGTACTTATACTGTAATAAAGTCCAGAAACTGTGATATACCTGTAATTAGGGACTGATAATGTAATATAGTACCAAAATTGTAATACAGTACCAATGGTCTAATGCAGTAACATTACTGTAATGCAGTACTGATAGTGTAAATGGCACCATGAGGACATACCGCCCCCTCCTGGTCAACGTCGGCTCCGTTCTCCAGCAGATGAATCACACAGTCAAAATGTCCTTTCCTGGACGCCCAGATCAGAGGAGTGGTCCCATACTGAGACACACACACAGATAAACACACAGACACATTTTTTTGTGTACAGGGAATTCTGCACATTTTATTATTATTATTATAATTTATAGCTTTGAAACACCAACAATGAAACTGCTCATGTTGTTTCCTGTGTTTTGCTTTTTTGTATTTTCTGTGTTTTGTGTATTTTGTGTTTCCTGTGTTTTGTGTATTTTCTGTGGTTTCTGTATTTTTTGTTTCCCGTGTTTTGTGTATTTTCTGTGTTTTGTGTATTTTGTGTTTCCCGTGTTTTGTGTATTTTCTGTGTTTTGTGTATTTTGTGTTTCCCGTGTTTTGTGTATTTTCTGTATTTTGTGTTTCCCGTGTTTTGTGTGTTTTGTGTATTTTGTGTTTCCCGTGTTTTGTATATTTTGTGTTTTCCTGTTTCCCGGCTGGGTCTGGCCAGATCGCCCTAAAAGGGCTTTTATTGTTGATGAGCTGTTGTTGTTGGGTGAGCCCCTGAGGCTCTCCTCCCAACAGAACTGGCTGCTGCCTCCAGCTCATGCACGGAGCATGCCTCCTAAACCCCAGACTCTTAGTCTTTAATCTATCGATGGGTCTTCCTGTCTAACTTCACCATGGTCTCCCAACAATGCCCCAAGACTCAAAAGTCTCAGTTTATACTGTTCATATGATCATAAATTACATGGACAAGTATCTAAGAACCAATCAAAAGGTCTTTATTACATATTCCTCATGGTGTGTTATTTACTGATTAGATAAAAATTCATCTGTACAGGCTGGATTTGCTTGTTGCATACAATTGTGCATTGAATATTCCTTATTAGGTCATCTTCTTTACCCCAAAGCTACCTCTTCCCTCAGTTAAACTCACGTTTGTTTTTCCTGTGGTGACGCGTCTGTTGCTAGCTTACTGCAGAGCTGTTTCGCAAATACGTCACTTCCCATTTTTCTGCACAGAAGCTGCCGGGCCCAACTGACAGCTATTCATCCATCCATCCATTTTCTGTACCCGTTTGTCCTGCTAAGGGTCACAGGGGAGCTGGAGCCTATCCCAGCAGTCATAGGGTGAGAGGCGGGGTTCACCTGGACAGATTGCCAGTCTATCACAGGGCCAACTGACAGCTATTCGGCTATTACTTTATTCAATCCCGTCAAAAAGTTCATAACCCACACATGAATACGCATTTAAAACATCAACCATCAAACCATAATCATCTGAATAATCAGTTAAATGTATATTACAGCTGCTGCATTTTAGCTTTTTAATCAGTGTTGTATAAAAATTACTCCAACTGATCTTTTCTTGCTATATTTCCCCGTGTCTCGTCTCTCCCTCTCTCGTCTCGTACCAGTGTACATTGATCAGATCTATCAGTACGCTATCTTCTACCATATGGACGATAGTTTCTATCACCATCTTTCTCAACACTGTGTTTTGTGTCTTTTGTGTTTGTGTTGTGTGAATTTTTTGTATTTTGTGTGTACTGTGATTTTTGTATTTTTTTTTTTCTGTGTTTTTGGTATTTTTTAAAATCTGGTTCACCTTGTCGGAACAGTTGACTTTNTTTTTTTTTTTCTGTGTTTTTGGTATTTTTTAAAATCTGGTTCACCTTGTCGGAACAGTTGACTTTGGCTCCGTTATGCAGCAGCAGTTTGACGATGTCAGCATGTCCGCGTCCTGCTGCCCAGATGATGGGATACACGCTGTATTGCTGTGAGGAGACACACACACACACACACAGAGGATACAAGAAGCTTTACTGTCATCTCACCACACACACATTTTACTTGTACAATGTTACATGTGATGCACATGAAATTCTGTTAGCCGGGCCGGTGAGAAAGTGGCTGCTCAAACAAGAGTTACCAAAGTAAAAAATATAAAAGGCACATAATAACAAAAAATATACAAAAGCACACAATAAAAATATAAGAGGCAGGGGGGATCATGATCACACATGATCAGAAAAACACACAGTGACAACCTCAACAAGCCGAGTGACTTTTGTGTGTGTGTGTGTGTGTGTGTTACCTGTCCTGTAGTGTTAGGGTTTGCTCCATACTCCAGAAGAACCTTTGTGACCTCCACACGGCCTTTGTAAGCCGCCCACATCAGAGCTGTCCAGCCACCCTGATGTGCATGCACACACACGCACACACACACACTATTTTAATTGTTATACCATCCAGTAGACTGATAATATGAAGATAGGAGGAAATTTCTTACTAACCCTAACCCTCTAACAAAATGTCCACTTTTCTGTAAAAGCTCTTTGCTGCAGCCAAAAGATATTTTATTTATTATATTATTTATTATATAACAATTATCATAATCTTAAACATTTAATTTAGTGGCACTGATAAATAAGATAAATGATGATGCAATAATAACAGTAAATATGTATTCCCACCATGTCTCTGTGTTCAATGTATGCACTGTTCTCCAACAGCTCCGTCGCCACAGCAACGTGACCTTCTTTAGCTGCTGAGATCAGAGCTGACCAACAGTCCTACACACACACACACACACACACACACACACACACACACACACACACACACACAGGCAATGTTACCATGGAAACAGCAACTATTCTATTTTGGTATCTTAGCAACAGAGCATCAGATGTGAAGAATTGCACCAGCAGGAGAGCAGTTTTAAAAAAAGGCTTCCAGCCTGGTGATACATTCAAGGTCCTGTAACGTGCTGGGATATGATAACGCCACAAGTATGTGGATGCCTTCCTCTGTTTACAGCTGCACAAAATGGCCCCTTAGATCCAAAGAAGGAAACACGTGATGTCAGCAGTTTCCTGTTTCAGCAGGACAATGCTCTGTGCACAAAACCCTGACCATCAAACATGTTTTGGATGAACTGGAATCCAAATCAAGATCCAGAATCAGCCAACATCAGAGCTGAATGAAGAACCTAAAGCCACGTTCCTAAATCTGGTGGAAACAAAGACCAAGTCTAGATGAATGCCAGCAGTTTTAAAGCCACAGGCTCTACTGCGTTAACAATCCACAGACTTAAGACCGCGCCGTGTCGTTTTCTCACCACGTCGTCCAGGTTGACGTTGGCTCCTCGCCTGATCAACTCCTGGACGATTTCCAGGCTGCCCTGCTCCGATGCCAGCATGAGCGGAGTCTGACCATTCTGCAAAAAATGAGAAGAAATGTCTGCAGTAAAAGGAAACAAGCAATGTGTGGGGGAAAAATGCTAGAAGAATGATAAAATATTAAAAATAAAATCAATGAAATGTGAAGGATGACAAACGTTAAAAAATTAAGAAACCTCAAATATTAACATTAACAGCAACATCAACTTTATACCAAAAACCAGAAGGAGCTCATTAGAGCACAAATCTCCATGGAAAACTATCAGGAAAAATTATGTCAGATTTTTTAAATTCAGGTTGCTATTTCATTTTGAGAAAACTGATGAAATTAAGGAATCATAAAAAAAACAATTCCTGGATCTTTCCTGGGTCATGAATGAGAATAAAAACATAAACTTAAAAAGGCATAATAGATACAATAATGACAAAAATGAGAAATGTATTCATTAAAACTTAAAAACTTATAAGTTATCAATTAAAAAAAGTACAGATGTTAAAAAAAAAAAAAANTAAAAAAAAAAAAAAGAAAGAAAGAAAAGGCGGAACGGGTCGTACATCACTGCGTCCGTCAACCTCCTTGAATCGGTCCAGGTGAGCTTTGAGCGCCACCAGATTCTCCTCCTCCACGTAGCTGAAGAGGTTCTGGATGGCCAGAGTGGTCATCTTGATGGACGTGGTGGTGTCCATGTCTGCTGCCTCGTACTGCGCCCCCTGCTGGAGGGAAACAACACAACAACACATCAGCACACCACAGATGATGTGATGTCATTTCCACTCACAGGACAGGAAATGATCAAATGCTACACAGAAAACAGAAACAGAGAGAAAAAGAAAAGCGTGTTCTATCTGCTTCATGAGGAAAACATGAAGGATGAATAGTTTGTCATTTTTAAACATTTAAAGGACCATACTGGTGATTTTGCATGTTTGAGCCCAATAAATACTACTGTTATGTTCCTGCCAACCATTTTCCAAAACATAAAACCATATTTTAATTTTCATGTTATTTTGCCAAAACAGCAAATCTTTCAAAACCAAATGTTCAGGTGATACATCCATCTTAAAATTCAGTGTTTCACCTGTTAACATGTACAATTGTAGACAGCACAGTTTTTTTAAATTATTCTGTAAAAACCCCATTCTCCTGGGACTATTTTCCCTGGTGGAGACAAACATTTTCTTCCGTGGAGTTCCATGTTGCATTAATAATTATATACATATAACATTATGATATTATAATAATTAATACGTGAGTGGTTCTCTGTGATGGATTATTTATCTCAGCATGTTTCATGTCTCTCCAAGTTGGTTTTTATGTCGTAATGGAATGAAACCAATGAGTGTCTGGAAGGTAGGAAAAACAATTCTAATATTTACCATTCCAGTAAGTTTTGGAAGATGGTTGTCAGAAATGTAATGTGTGGGTTGTATTTATTGGGCTCAAACATGCAAAATCACTGGTGTGGTCCTTTAAAATCAACAATTTACGTGTTTGGAGTGTAACATATCGGTATATTTCATCAGATATTACCCATACTCACTTAATTCATAATAACATAATACATTCATGTAGAAAATATTTTGTTGCAGCAGTTTGAAAAACTGTAGAGGAATATTTATGATTGCAAATGTCATATAACATTAACAGTGAATTTTTAATATAACATCACAAATATTAACAATTTTCTTTTATTCTTGTATGTACTGGAAATTTTATGATGATGCAGTAGTGGTAAAGATTTTTAATAATTTGTAAATATTCAGTTTAGTCATAATCAAATGTTGGGATTTAATATTGTTTTTATTATTCAATACTGGGTCCAATATTGTTTACAATTTATATCAACAATATTACCTCCTGTTTGAGTGTAAATTTCATCTTATGCAGATGATACTGTCTTGTATTGCTTTGCTGATTCTGTTCAATTAGCTGCTGAAAAACTGCAGCATTCCTTTAACATTGTGCAAGATGCATTGTTTAAGCTTAAGCTAGTCTTGAATGTAATAAGACCAAGTTCGTGCTATTTTCTAGAGCAAAAGATACAGAATACAAACATATGCACATCTCTACTATGAGTGGTTCCTCTACTGAGAGGGTTTCTGAGTACAAATACCAGGTATTCTGGTGGATCCTTTAAATCTCACACTGAAAGTCTTGTCAGTCAATTACAGCAAAAAAACTGGCCTCCTTTACAGAATTAGAAGTACCCTTCTGATGCTGAGTAGGAAAAGGATTATCGAGGCCGCATTCCTGTCACTACTAGATTATGGTGACGTGATTTACAGACACGCTATGATATATAGACGTGATTTACAGACACGCTATGATATACAGACGTGCTACGATATATAGACGTGATATACAGACATGCTATGATATATAGACGTGATATACAGACGTGCTACGATATATAGACGTGATTTATAGACATGCTTCTGCTGCCACTCTCAGAACTTTGGACTCAGTTTATCATTCTGCTCTTAGGTTTATCACAGGTGATAGGTTTGGTACTCACTACTGCATTTTATATCAAAAGGTGGTTGGCTCTCTCTCACAGAAAGATGTGAAAAAGATTGGTACCTATTTATTTATAAAGCCATTATTGAAAGTTTACCATTACATATATATCATCACTGTTACAGTGGTCTTCTGGGCCCAGTTGTTCAAAAAATTTTATCTGGAACAGATTGATCCGGATTTGGAAATGCTTTGTTTTGCTATCCAGGATCAGGTAATCCATCTCACTTTTGTGCCGGTTTTTCAAAGCAACATTGGATTGGATCTCCCTGATCCAGATACAAACTTTTCAAGATTACCAAATCCAGATTACCAGAGTCTAAATGTGACTACAGGTCACAACGTAGCTACTAGCCAAGATAGGTTTGGTTTCAACATTGGTAGGGACTTCTTTTTTTCCAGATGACCAACATGCACAGTCTTGCTGCTGTGACTCATGTTTTTCTATGTCAGACACGCATACAAAGAACTTGATTGTCTAAAATATTTGCTTTCTTCATTTATATATTTATTCATTATTTATGCATTTATTATTTATTCAAACAAGACTCATATGGCTTTTTTCCTCATTCCTCCTATCACAGGCCTCCTAATGGCTCAGACTCCGACATCCACAATATGATGAGACGATGGCGACGAATATGAGACAATGTAATCAATAAATGAAATTATTCAAAACAGTAGCCATTTTAAATTTTGAACAGCTTGTTTCACCACTAAAAAAATCATTTGCTAGAATAGAATAGAATAGCTTTATTGTCATTATACGTAACATATAATGAAATTACAGGTGCTTCTCCCTTAGTGCATAAGTATAAAGTATAAAAAAGAGTAAAAACAACTTTGTACACATCTATTTAAATTATATTTACACAGCTGAAAAGATAAATATACTTATCAAAGTGTATATCAAAGTATATCAAAAGTGTATATCAAGTATATCAAAAAAAGTGTATCAAGTATATTTATATATATAGATATAGATGTGTGTATTTCGATATTTACAACAGTAGCAGGGATGGTAGCAGCAATCAATAAGTATTGCACAGAGTAATAAACACCAGGTAGTTAGCAGCAATCAGAATATATTTCACAGTTTATATGGTACCGATTTAAAGTGGTGAACAAGGTGCCATGGGAACAGAATTGCGCATGATGGTGACGTTGACAGAGTAATGTCCAGGTCAGCGGTGATTTAGTGTTCTGATGGCCCAAGG
>VXCM01004763.1:0-54401 GCA_014773175.1 Lucifuga dentata
GGAGAGGAGAGGAGAGGAGGTAGGAAAAATACGAGGCCACATCTGATGACTTCCATCATGTCCTAAATGGCAGCGAACACCAATCAGCAGCTCTCAGATCACATGAGCTGTGTGTGTGTGTGTGTGTGTGTGTGTGTGTGTGACTCAGGTTTTTGTGTTACCTCTGGAAAGGCTCCTCTGCTGTGTGGACACAGAGGACAGAGACTCATGTCCAGCACGTGTCCAGCGAGTAGAACTAAAGCCAAAGAGCGTTAATCCGTGTTGCCGTGTCCGTGCTGCGAGTCACACGCCAGCTGCCAATGTTTGGCGATCCTGTCTGTTAGCTCCGTGTTCTCGTTTTGAGAGAAAATCCATGTGTTTTTGAAGATGGTGGGAGAGGAAGAGGCTGAAGACGTGTTTGGTGGTGAGCAGCGTGAGGACGACAGCAGGAAGCGTGTCACATGCTTCAGTCCTCCACTCTGCAGGAACATGGAACACAACATGTTATTATCATGTTATATTTACAGGAACATCATGCTTTAAATCTGGTTTACAGTTAGAGAATCACAGCCTGCTGTGTCATCCATGACCCTGATTGTCCCACAGGACATGAGCCCACAGGTCATAGTCCCACGGGACATGAGTGAGCCCACAGGACATGCTCCCACAGGACATGGTCCCACAGGACACAAGCACAGAGAACATGATCTCAGAGGACATGATGCCACAGGACACGATCCAAGAGGACACGAGCCCAGAGGACACGATCCCACAGGACAAGAGCCCAGAGGACAGGATCCCACAGGACACAATCCAAGAGGACACGATCCCACAGGACACGAGCCCAGAGGACACGATCCCACAGGACACGATCCAAGAGGACACGATCCCACAGGACACAAGCCCAGAGGACACAATCCCACAGGACACAATCCAAGAGGACACGATCCCAGAGGACACAATCCCACAGGACACGAGCCCAGAGGACACGATCCCACAGGACACTATCCAAGAGGACATGATCCCACAGGACACAAGCCCAGAGGACATGATCCCAGAGGACACAAGTCGCCCGTCTGTCTGTTTCAGCCCGTCCAATAGACAGGAGACAGTCTCCATGAAGGTGTAACACGCTGACATGTCAATGTGCATTTCATAGTGGCTCGATGAAGTCAGTGTGACATGGCGGAGTTAGCATCGCTGCAACAGCTGAAGACAACCTTCATAAATGCGATACCGTGACACGGATAAAAAGAACTCGCACACAAATCACCTGCTGATCCTCCAGTGTGAGGAACATTCAGAGTTTCATTTCATGTTCCATTACACGCCGCCGAAGCACAATTACAGCACGGCACATCCCTCTGCATTACGTCTGACAGGAAAATGGAGGGACAGAAATCAAAGACACAGGTCTTCAAAAAAAGGGAAGCTGCAGGCAGACTGTCACGCTGAATCACGTAGGAAGAAGGTGGCGGAGCGGCAGAAGAGTCCGTCTGCAGGCCTGAGTCTGTGTTCTGCACAGAAGCAGCAGATTCTGGTGGTGTGGTTTGGAGGGAGGATAGACGTCCACTCCTCTTTCCTCCTCAGAGGTGGAAGCAGCTTAATCACTGCTGGTGACGTCACAGAGTTTTACCTCTTCAGCCTCAATAAACTGTCTGCAAACACAACAAGTCATACGATTTAGTGCAGTTGGGTTCTTCTTCATAAAGTGCCATGAAAACAGGCTGATTCCTGCAGCCTGTAGAATCTAAACATTAAATAGAAGCTTTGCAGCAATGTGCAGCAGCTAAAAGGTCTCAACAAGCTCCACACGATGCCCAGATCTAAAGAAACTCCAGAAGAAACTGAAATCTATCAGTCTGAAAGGTTCAAACTCATTTCTGAGGCTCTGGGACTCCAGCAAACCACAGAGAGAGTCGTTATCTCCACACGGAGAAAACACGGAACAGCCGTGAACCTTCCCAGGAGGCCCAACGAGCAAAACTTCTCCAAGAGCATCGACGGCTCATCCAGGAAGTCACGAAGAACCCAGAGGAACATCTAAAGAGCTGCAGGCCTCGCTCGCCAGCGTTCATGATTCCACCATCAGAAAGAGGCGGGGCTAAAGGAAGAGGCGGGGCTAAAATGAATGCATGGAGAGCAAAAAGACTCGACTCACATTTACCAAAAAACACCTGATGGTCCTCAGACCTTCTGGGGTGTTGGGTGATGCTGTCCTGTTCACAGTCACTCCAAGCTGCTGCTCATCTACTTTTCAACAATATAGCAGGAAATAAAGGAAAAATCATGTTCAACATAATATTTTTATATGCATCACAAAAATATAATGCCTGTGTTTGAGTACAATGACATTAGCTTTGTTTTTTTTGTTTTTTTTTTCATGCAAAACAAAGACTTTTGTAACAACATTTTGAAAATTGCAAAATTTTACATGCACAAATGCAGGTTTCTCAAAGTTACTCCAAGTTTTGTGGCATCAGGAATCTTCTTTGAAAGCTTTAAAAAAGACTAGAAGATAAAGGTGCCTTAAAGCTGTCGAAAGAAACGGCAGCATGATGCTGATTAACCCCCTTACTCAATATTTGTCTTATTTTGATATAAATTAAATATTTGTTACTTACTTTATTATTATTATTACTATTATTACTAGTAGTAGTAGTAGTAGTAGTAGTAGTAGTAGTAGTAAATCTGTGTTAGGAGGGTTGCTGTTTGGACTTTATTGTATTCTGTTTGCACAGATGGACTGCTGCCTGTACATCTTTAAAAAAAACAAAAAAGTTAACATTTAAAAAAAAAAAAAAGTCTAGCTTGAAACTGCTTGCCATGAAGTTGTAACTGATCAAGTTTCATTTTTCTGTTCCTGAAGCCACAGACATGTAAATCATGAAACATTCATGTTTATTTTGGATTGTCATACTCTTCATGATTATATTTCCTGATGATACTGTCCTCTCTCTCTCTTTTTTTTTTTAAATTTCAGTCGCGTCTGATATTTTTGGTCAGGCGCTCCTCGGGCACACCGANTTTTTTTTTTTAAATTTCAGTCGCGTCTGATATTTTTGGTCAGGCGCTCCTCGGGCACACCGACGTCCATTACTGATGACGTCACTGACGAGTCGTAAGACGTCAGACACGAAACTTGATGAAGATTGCGTTGTTTTGTAAATTAAAGTAAACACATTGATATGAACGTGTAAAATCTATCATGAGACAACAAATGGCACTAACCGCTCATACAGTAATCTAAAGGTAAGTGTGTCAGTGAGTTTCGGGCTCATTAATTAGCTTCGTAGCTAGCTAACTAGATGCTACGAAGCTGCGCCTCCCACCAAGCTGCATCCAAAATCTGATCAATGAGACGATTACAAGCGATTTCGTTTAATCGGTGAAATCTAGTTTGGAAATTTTGTGTATATTTGCTGTCTAAGGATAGATTCGGTGTGAAATTATTTTATTTTTTGTGAATTTATTTATTTAAAACTGCACTCCAGATCAATAAAAACCCAACTTTTACAACAGGTTGGCACAGTGTTCACTCAACAGTGAAATATCACGTTTTATTACTTATCGTTCCTGTGGAAAAGAAAGTTGTTTTTATTTATTCATTTTTTAAACTTTTTTTTTTGGGAAAATGAAAGATGACAAGCTGCTTTCATTTATTCCTGCTTGACGTATCTGATGCGAATTAAAGACCATCAGAGTCTGGTAGGTAAAGGAAGAATAGGAGCTTAGTAGAGATCACAGGTAAAGCAGTGGACCGCCGTGGGTTTTCAGTAGCTTGTTAGTTTCTTGAGTGGCTGTGGAATCCATTTATTAAGCGAAATGAGCCTTGATGGTGTAACTGTTCATCTGCAGGTCAGAAGGTGACGCTGTGGTGACGTCATGCCGCAGAAACAGCAGAAGAGCGTCCAGGCGTCGCACTACATCGAGCTGGGATCCTATCAGTACTGGCCCGTGCTGGTGCCCAGAGGGATTCGCCTGTACACGTATGAGCAGATCCCCGTGTTTCTGAGAGAGAACCCATACATCACAGACGGGTACAGAGCCTACCTGCCCTCCAGACTGTGCATCAAAAGGTGAGAGTCATCTCTCACAATAGAATGTACAACGCTGCAGTAATTTATTTATTTATCACGTCATAGTCATGCATGTCTGTCATAGACGTGGAAACCTCTGCTTCTCTGTGGCACCAACGTCTCTAGAACCCGGCACTGTATGAAGCTGATATTCAGCAGGTTTATTGTTCGGGACCTAAGGACGTGCAGGGTCGCGAAGATGTTTGGATAAGCGGTTCTCAAATTGAGCTGCGCTGGTAAAAAGTAGTCCGCGTGGCAGCACNGAAGATGTTTGGATAAGCGGTTCTCAAATTGAGCTGCGCTGGTAAAAAGTAGTCCGCGTGGCAGCACACGCTCTGGTGCAGTGGCACGGTCGCAACCCGACCCCATACAGCAAACAAAGCTCGCTCACCAGGACGTGCAGAACTACATTATGGCAGGCTGGATAAAGTCCGGTGTTGTGCCAAAATCTGCATCCCTGCCGACATTTGTATCCCCACTGTAAATAATTTTCTGAAGGTGGAGGAATGAAATCAAGTTAAGAGCTCACATGTTGGGCTGTTTGGATGTGACAGGGTGAGTTTGGTGCATGTGATCCTCCTCAGGGCTGAGGAAGGAGGTGGTGCATTTTTCAGCAGAAATAACGACTAAATAAGAGAGGAGGAGTGAATCTCTGCTGCCCAGCAGACTTCCTGTAGCTATTATTGTTACTGCCTGTAAGAAGTGCCATAATCACTGTTTGATAAAAGTTATTCACAGGAATAAATAGTGGATTACATACGTGAGCCATTGTCTTTGAGTAGGGATGCAATTTTCAGCAGGGATGCAGATTTCACTGCTGACTTTTGTTTTATTTGTTTAGCTGCCTTTCTTTTGCGTTATTTCACAAACAGCAGTTATTTACCAAAGAAAGCTCTGTAACTGAAATGTTTCCTATATACCATTTATTAACAATGTCTGAGCATCCAGCTCAGTTACCAGGGTTATTATTATTTCTCTCTCTCTCTCTCTCTCTCTCTCTCTCTCTCACACACACACACACACACACACACACACAGTCAGGAACATTTCTCACCCCTAAGATACAAATAAATCTGATTGACAAGAGCTGTGAAACTGTATACACCAAAGTTCGTAAACTTTTCAAGTAAAGATCTCTCCACCAGGTCTATTTTTCAGTTTTTCAGAGGTGTATTTACAGCTTGAGCGCTTGTGTGGATGTTGGTATGCACACTGTCTCAGACTTGTCTGTTCCTGACTGATGTGTGCTTCACTTGATCATCTGATGTCCTTTGACTTTGCTGCTTTGTGTTTGACGTGTCACCATGTCGTCTGAAAGGAGCTTTAGCTGCAGAATGTGTGTCACCTGCAATACACAACATGCTCTTATTCTCTAAACGTGTCAGATTGGGGGGGTTGCCTTTTTGCTGAAGGTGTGATGTTTGGGTCTGATGATGATGGAGGAGAACTGATACAGTTACACATGGACGTTTTGTGTTCTGCATTCATCAGCCTCTTCATTCTGTCCAATGAGACGGTGAATATCTGGAGCCACATGCTGGGCTTCCTGCTCTTCTTCTGTCTGGCTGTTTACAACATGGCTTCCGCTCTGCCAGCCATTGGCGCCTCCAGAGAGGATTATGTCATCTACTCCATAGCAGTCTTCTGCTTTCAGGTAGGAAGTCGCATTTGTGACGGTTTGACTGTCGCACCAAAGACGACACCAATGCAGAGTTAGCTTAGCTGCTAATTTACCTGTGCAGACTCGTTAAATATCAACTGCTGCTGCAGGTTTGACTGATGGAAAAATGTTATTTTATTCTTGTCAGCTCAACTTAATTCAGCCTTCTGGACATCTTAACCTGCATGACTGAGATGAAGCTTCAGACAGACTTATTTTTCTGACTAGCTGCTGGCTTCTCACGGCCTTTAGCAGAAAAGCACTTCAGTGTGTGATGTCAGATATGTTTGCTCTGTATGCAAGGAATCAGAATTAGCAGTGAGATTAAAGGACCATTCCACCCATTTTGCATGTTTGAGCCTAATATATTCAATTTTCTTACACGTAACATTTCTGACAATCATTATTCTGACAATCATACTACTGGAACGGTGAATTAAAAATGTTTTTCCTACCTTCCAGACCTCCATTGGTTTCAGTTCATTCTGCTATTAAAATCAACTTGTTGATACTGTAAACGTTCTTGGGATAGGTAATCCATCATCACCAACAAGACGTGTATTCAGGGTTTTTTTTAGAAGTTACGTAATTTTAGATTTTTGATTTTGTAATTTTGATTTTGAAAGATTAAGCGATTTTGTAAAATATCAGGAAAGCTGAAATGGTTTTATCCTTTGGGAAATGATTGTCAGTAACATAACATGTATGAAAAATTAATATATTAGGCTCAAACCTGCAAAATGGGTGGTATGGTCCTTTAAAAACAAAGCTCAGATGTTATTATTGACTGATCTTATGTGAATCTTACTGATTATTCACCCATACATCCATGTCCTACATTCAGCTTTTGACTATTATGGCTCCTCCCAACTTTCACAGCAACATATTACTCATCTAATTTTTCAAATTCTAATCAGAGTTTAAAGTGTGGAAAACATTTAGGATGGTTATTTTAGCTTGTATTATTTTAAATCGGACATATTGAATATAGCACATGTATGTTGTTGTGATATGTGACCTTGGTCCTCAGTTGTGCATGCTGTGCTCGGTGGGCTTCCATCTCTTCTGCTGTCATCGCTCAGAGAAGACAAGCCGCCGCTGGATGGCGCTGGACTACGCCGGCATTTCCATCGGCATCCTGGGCTGCTACGTGCCCGGAGTCTTCTACACCTTCTACTGCAATAACGTAAGCTCATTTTTCATTTTGAGCCCAATAAAAACAACCGGCATACACGTTACGTTACTGCCAACCATTTTGCTAAACATTCTATTTGAGCAGTAAACATTAGAATTGCTTTTCCTACGTTGGTTTCAGTTCATTACAGGTATAAAAATCAACTTGCAGATGCTTGAAACATGCTTCAGATAAATAATCCATCACAGCAAACCACACGTTGTTCTTATTTTTTGTTGAAGCATTTAAACACTGAGTGGAGATGTGCTGCGAATGCTGTCGTCTGATTGGCTGTCAGGAGCCGCCATAGTTTCAGTGACATGCCTCCATACAGACTGATACTGTGAAACTCCAACTTCATAAAGGAAATTCTTGCTCATTGCAAATATCTGTTTCATTTGTTTTGCTGCACAGTTTATAGATTGTAAGGGTGCGCGCACGCACACACACACATGCTCGTCAATGAGTACAGTGTATGCACAAAAGCAGGACATGGTTCTGTACCTGCAACAGGTGTCTTTCTCCTTTCCATCAGGTTATGGCAAATTCAGTTTTCAAACCAGGGGGGAGAGTGAGCTCTGCACCATCTCTCTCTCTCTCTCTCTCTCTCTCTCTCTCTCTCTCTCTCTCTCTCCTTCTGGCTCTTTCTCTCTCGTTCTGGCTTTCTCTCTCTCTCGTTCTGGCTCTTTCCTCTCTTTCTCTTTCTCTCTCTCTTGCTCTTTCTCTCTTTCTATCATTCTGGCTCTCTCTCTCGTTCTGGCTCTTTCTTTCTCGCTCTGGCTTTTTCTCTCTCTCTCGTTCTGGCTCTTTCTCTCTTTCTGTCGTTCTCTCTCTCTCTCTCTCTCTCTCTCTCTCCTGGCTCTTTCTCGTTCTGGCTTTCTCTCTCTCTCTCGTTCTGGCTCTTTCCTCTCTTTCTCTTTCTCTCTCTCTCTCTTGCTCTTTCTTTCTATCGTTCTGGCTCTCTCGTTGTGGCTCTTTCTTTCTCGCTCTGGCTTTTTCTCTCTCGTTCTGGCTATTTCTCTCTTTCTGTCGTTCTGGCTTTTTCTCTCTCTCTCTCTCTCTCGTACCACTTATGTGCAGCCATTGGTCACGTGCAAACTCAGGATGTGATGATCAGTGCCAAAGGTCAGTCACATGATCAGCGATGGCGGCCCTGAAAATGTTGAGCTCTAGTTTAATGATGCTGTCCACAGGCTGAGACTTTGCTGCATCTGTGAAGCTTACCTTAGTGCTGAATTCATTCATAATGTTTGTGAGTGGAAATGTAAACATGAGTGGGACTGTATAGACTACATTAGCATCTACCCACTAGCCTCTCAGGAGACGCAGGGAGTCATACCAGCGGCCTTTGAAAAGCAGTAATTGAATAAAAGTGAAGGGGAGCCACAGTCTGGCTCCGCTGATCCTCTCATTGTTCCCGCTGAATCAACAATCTGACACCTTCACCGTGCTAATGATTTGGAGAACAGCCTTCGATAATACAAGCTAGTTTCAGTTTCTTATTCCAGCCGCCCACCATGTTTTTCTGTGGCTGCCAGTTTCTTTTTCTTCTTAAAGTGTTTGGCTCTACTCCTGCGAAGTTTCCCCTGCACGTTGGCAGCTCGGGGTTATTTTGCCCCCAGAACGCAGCTGAAATCTGCTGCAGCTCAAACCAGATGGCTGCGTTCACAGCACGGTCCCTCACTCCTGTTCCCCACCATATGACGTTCGCAAGTCTGAGAACCGGCTCTGCAAAGGGCCCCTGTTCCTGCCAAAGACTCGGGCTCCGCTTCTGGGTGGCTACTCCTATGGCAAGCCAAGTCCCTAAAGCAAACAGATTTATATTTAGCCAGTAAAAAAAAACTCATGTCTTGTCTAGTTTTTTAAAATGCAAATTTGGAAAACAGAACATAGTGTCTGTTATGAATATGGAAAGAGAGATACAAAATTTGACTAATACCAAGTGGGACTGTGCTCCTGGTGCAAATTTATTCACTGTGAAATTCAACAGGACTCGCTGCACAAGGACGTGTGACTGGCCAGAGGCCCACATCCACAAAAACCACCAGAAAGCTGCAGATTCCAGACAGCTCACAGAAATGTGACCAAATCCTCACAACTAGCACCACAACCAGCAGCACAACTAGCAAAACAACCAGCAGCACAACTAGCAACACAACCAGCAGCACAACTAGCAACACAACCAGCAACACAACTAGCAACACAACCAGCAACACAACTAGCACCACAACCAGCAGCACAACCAGCACCACAACCAGCAGCACAACTAGCAACACAACCAGCAACACAACTAGCAACACAACCTGCAGCACAACTAGCAGCAAAACTAGCAGCACAACTAGCAACACAACCAGCACCACAACCAGCAGCATAACTAGCAACACAACCAGCAGCACAACCAGCAGCACAACTAGCAACACAACCTGCAGCACAACTAGCAGCAAAACTAGCAGCACAACCAGCAGCACAACCAGCAGCACAACCAGCAACAAACTAGCAGCACAACTAGCAACACAACCAGCAACACAACTAGCAACACAACCTGCAGCACAACTAGCAGCAAAACTAGCAGCACAACTAGCAACACAACCAGCACCACAACCAGCAGCATAACTAGCAACACAACCAGCAGCACAACCAGCAGCACAACTAGCAACACAACCTGCAGCACAACTAGCAGCAAAACTAGCAGCACAACCAGCAGCACAACCAGCAACAAACTAGCAGCACAACTAGCAACACAACCAGCAGCACAACTAGCACCACAACTGGCACCACAACTGGCAGCACAACTAGCAACACAACTAGCACCACAACTAGCAAAACAACTAGCAGTACAACCAGCAGCCCAACTAGCAACACAACCNAACCTGCAGCACAACTAGCAACACAACCAGCAACACAACCAGCAGCATAACCAGCAACACAACCAGCAGCACAACTAGCACCACAACTAGCACCACAACTAGCAAAACAACTAGCAGTACAACCAGCAGCCCAACTAGCAACACAACCAGCAACACAACCAGCAGCATAACCAGCAGCACAACTAGCAGCAAAACTAGCAGCACAACCAGCAGCACAACTAGCAAAACAACTAGCAGCACAACTAGCAGCACAACTAGCAACACAACTAGCACCACAACTAGCAAAACAACTAGCAGCACAACCAGCAGCCCAACTAGCAACACAACCAGCAGCACAACTAGCAGCGCCACCAGCAGTGCAACCAGCAGCACAACTAGCAACACAACCAGCAGCACAACTAGCAACACAACTAGCAACACAACTAGCACCACAACTAGCAAAACAACTAGCAGCACAACCAGCAGCCCAACTAGCAACACAACCAGCAGCACAACTAGCAGCGCCACCAGCAGTGCAACCAGCAGCACAACTAGCAACACAACTAGCAACACAACCAGCAGCACAACTAGCAACACAACCAGCAGCACAACTAGCAGCAGAACCAGCAGCAGAACTAGTAGCACAATTANACAACTAGCAACACAACCAGCAGCACAACTAGCAGCAGAACCAGCAGCAGAACTAGTAGCACAATTAGCAGCACAACTAGCAAAACAACTAGCACCACAACTAGCAGCACATCCACTACGCTGCTGCTTCTGTAGACAAACACAGAAAATACTCAACACTCAACATCATTATCACCAAAGCAAATGATTGATAATTAATTGGGTTAATGATTGATTAGCTGCCTCCAGGACAGCCACTACAACACTTCCCCTACTTGTTTTTATCAGAGTAATTAACCAGGTATTGATTTTTAAATGACGTATTTACCTCTTCAGCGTCTGTCTGATAACCCCTGTCATCTGGTTGTGCAGCACCACAGCTTTCCACAGACCGATTTTGCGCTGCCAGACAGAAGCTAACAGTAGCTACAGAGTCGCGATGTGAGATCTTCAGTCATCAATCCGAAACGGCGACTCTAGAGTCAGAGTATGACACGTCCACATTTAGCGCTCTACGGCCAAAGACGTGATGGAAAAAAGAGTCAGTGACAGAAACGTAGTGCACAAATCTCAGTTTGGCTGCTGCTACGACTCTCATCAGGAAGGCTGACGATGCCCTTCAGCCTGCGTCATTTTTTGCTGCATTTCCTACGATTCATCACACCATCTGAAGGCACCGAACTTGATATTATACAGATTTGATGGATTATAAACTCGGATTATACCTGTCGGTGTGGGCGATATAGCCTGAAAACGATATCCATGAAGATATAATGTAACACTGAACAAGGTTGTCATGGTGATTTTAGAAGGAAACAAAACTACAAACTACCAACATGAGTAGAAATGAGTGCAAAAGTAGAAACAGTAGAGTTTTTCCCTTCAGTAAAAGTAGAAATAACTAAATCATGTAATATTTTAGTTTGTAAACAAGAAGTCAGATTAGCTTTAGCCGCTCGTCTCCAGTCATAAAACATAAATGAAATGATGATGTCATCAGATCTGATCTTTGGCAGGTTATGATGCTAATTAGCCTCTGTGATGCTAAACTTAAATACGCTCTGAAGTCCAAATCCACCACAAGACAAGAACTCTCCTGAAGTTAGCATAGCGGCTAAGCTAACACTGTTAACAGCTAAGCTAACACTGTTGACACATCACAAGTCACCACTGACAAAAAGTCATTGCTAGGCTAATTTCACTCCACTGTTAACTTTTTCTCTCACAGGAAGTACAGCTAGCTAACGCTCCAGCTATTTTGACTGAGGCAGCATCACTTCCTGTTTGTTTTGCGTGTCAAATCAGCTGATTGGCTCTCCTCGTCCTCGTGTGACTTTCTTGGTATTCACCAGGTGTTTCTGCTTCAGGTGGAGAAGCTAATTTGTCGCGTTTCCACCTTTAGCTGGTAGCCAGTTAGCTTGTAGCGGAACCGTTTCCAAACAGCAGAGGAGAAAATTCATCAGATGCTGAGCTGCTACTTTCAGACAGTTTTAGTTTGTTCTTGTAGCACGTTATGAAAATTCGTCCACATCGTTGTCACATCATCGATATCGTGATATGAAAAGTTTATATAATATAAAAATGATGCCATTATTATGAACAATGTTACGAGATGGCAGTTTGCAGGAGGATTTAGTCTTCTGCTCGCAGCGTTCAGGCCTTGTTGGTAGTGAGGCGAGATGGAAGCCTGTCCTCAGGAAAAGGCTGCCTCAGCATCGGGAAAGCAGCCGGTCATCATTTGCATTTAAAACGAGCTTCCTGCTTCTCCTTTTCCTCTGCTACCTGCTTGCAGACGGAGAAGTTTGATGAGCTCCATCGCTCATAGATGTGCTGTTCACGTTTGAGTTTAAAATGTTTTGTTGTTCCTCTGATTCAACTAAAAGTGGTCAGAACTCAAAAAACTGCTGTACCCGCGACAAGAAAAGGAAACGGAAAAGAAACCTAAAACGTGCAGTGATAGGTGAGGTAACCTGTTCGCAGAGAGCAGGAGGGTACTTGCGAAGGCGGTGTGATTTCAGGCTTTTCACCTTTGACCTCCCTGCCTTTTTTGTGGATGCAGTACTGGCGTCAGGTGTACCTGGTGACGGTCTTGGCCATGATCCTGGCCGTGTTCTTCGCCCAGATCCACCCTCATTACCTCAGCAAACAGTGGAAGCAGCTGCGCTCGCTCACGTTCTGCTTGGTGGGCGGATACGGCCTCATTCCCACAATCCACTGGATCTGCATCACCGGCGGCTTCTCCTCCGAGCTCGTTCAGGTGAGCTGCTCACAGGCGGACTGCCCAGATCCACCATGTCCTCTAAATGGTGGGCTCCCCCATCTGATTGGGCTGGAGAAGCTTGTGTCTGACCAATCAGCTTTCAGTCTTGTCTCAATGCGGAGCTCAAACGGTCTGATTCCTGGTTATTAAAGAAAGCTCCTGCAGTGTGAAATGCTGTTCACGTCAGCACGTTCCTGCATTCATATTATCAGGGCAAATTAAAGCGTTAATTTTTGTGATTAATGTGGACTGTTTAACTGTTAAACGCATTAAAAAAAAAACATTAGCGCTGTTAACGCATCTGTTTTTTCACTTCCTGAGGCTATGCTAATGTTTTGCTTTCCCCCCCACTTTCTGAGGGTAACGTTATAATGCTAACGCTAATTACGGAGAAGGAAAAAGGTCAGTTTTTGATGTAAAGTTCAGCTTTATAAAGTTAGCGATGGCTCTTGTTGAAACCAGACAATCTGAGTCTCTCANGATGTAAAGTTCAGCTTTATAAAGTTAGCGATGGCTCTTGTTGAAACCAGACAATCTGAGTCTCTCAGCAGTGTGTCGTTTTCACTTTATTCATCAAAAACATAGAAACTACTAAAAGAACTTCACAGCTTTTTAGCATCACTTTAGCTTTATTGCGTTGCTGCGCATGATGCATTCAAGTTAACGTTAGCTAACACTACACAAACAGGATTCAGTCTTTTCAGAATAAGACAGACTTCCCCTTGAACAAAGTCATATTTTCAGAATAAGATGATTTTCCTTTCCTTGATGCTGAAGCCATGAATAACATGCAAACGCCTTTTAACATATCAACCAAGCTAGTTTCTGTTCTGAACTCAGTAAAAGTGTTAGTTAACCCAAAAGAAAGTTTATCATGAATAAAATAAAGTTACTCNTTCTGAACTCAGTAAAAGTGTTAGTTAACCCAAAAGAAAGTTTATCATGAATAAAATAAAGTTACTCTTTTAAGATAAAATAAATCAAATTAATTCAGTTGTTGTTGTTTCTGTGACAAACTAAAGAAACAATTCAGTAAAGCAGATAAAACAGGGATTTAAACGGAATTAATCTACAGTAATTTGGTGATTCAATGTATAATGATTACAAGTTTATAAGTTTCTGCAATTAATCACAATCACAGAAATCTGTCATTAATTGGTTATTTTTAATTAATTCACAGCCCTAATTATTATTATTATTATTATTGACCATGTATGTTTGTCACATTTGCTTCCTTCAGGCTTTTGTTCCTCGAGTCGTGGGGATGTACGTCATTGCTGCTTTAGCTTTTATTTTCGATGTCTCCAAGGTTCCTGAACGCTACTTTCCAGGTGAGCCTGTTTCCCCCCGCTCCTCAACTTTACTGTGTTTTTACATCATCATCATCATCATCATCACAATGTCCAGTGTCTAACAGACTTTTTTCTGTCAGCCCAAGTTTGTGCCATTTTTAAAAGCTGTATGTGCATGCGTGCATGTGTGTTTGCGTGTGCATGTGTGACAGGCGACTTGACTTTCTGCCTGCTGCTGCACATGATGCTGAGCCGTGATGGTTTGAGGTTTGGCTGCGCTGCTGGGGCTGTTCGCAGGAATCGTTCCTGCATCAAGACGTTTAGATGCAGTAACGTCGGGACTTTTGAAAAGAGAAATATGAAGAAACCCTGTGAAGCGTTTGTGATTGGGGTGGAGAATCTTGTGTCTGGCCAATCAGCAGCCTTCTGGTACTAAAATCTGTGAAATGATGTGATATTGCATATTTCTCTGATTGTCTGCAGGCCAGCTGAACTACCTGGGTTCTAGTCATCAGGTGTGGCACCTGCTGCTGGTGCTGATGTTTTACTGGTGGCACCAGTCATCAGGCTTCATCATGGCGTACAGACACAGCCAGCCCTGCCCCGCCCCCCCGCAGCACGCATAGCACGTCCTGAGCCCGTCCTATGGCGCTGTAAGCTCCACCCACCAAGCACTCCCTCAACACTCACATCCTTTGGAGTTTTAGAGTTTTCACGTCACTACACCTTAGAGCTTATTTATCTTGAAACAAGCATATTCATAAATAACAGCAGCAGGTCTAAAACAGCAGTAACTGCTGGTTTCCTGCAGGGGGCAGCAGAGTGAAGCTGCAGCTGGAATCAGGCTTCATAACAGCAGCAGGTACTAAAGTTATTTCAGCTCAACATTCCAGATTCCTGATGTTGGAATTCTGATAATGGATTACTGTGACACAGGTTTCATACGCGAGTCTGAGACTTTTTACAAAGAGTCGCTTAAGTAATACTTAAAGGACCATACCACCCATGTTGCATGTTTGAGCCTAATATATTCAGTTTTCATACATGTTGCATTACTGACAATCATTTCCCAAAGCATACTACTGGAACGCTGAATTAAAAATGTTTTTCCTACCTTCCAGACCTCCATTGGTTTCAGTTCATTCTGCTATTAAAATCAACTTGTTGATACTGTAAACGTTCTTGGGATAGGTAATCCATCATCACCAACAAGACGTGTATTCAGGTTTTTTTAGAAGTTATGTAATTTTAGTGTTTAAGCTCAATAAAAAGCGTGGAGTGAATGTATGCCTCCACCGGGGAATATAGTCCCAAAAGAAGACCTGCGTTTATGGAAAAATTTAAAGGACCGTGACTTCATAAGGCTGTGTAACTATTAGCAGGAGAAACATGGATTTTTAAGGTGGGTGTATCACTTGAATATTTGATTTTGAAAGATTAAGAGATTTAGCAAAATATCAGGAAAGCTGAAATAGTTTCATCCTTTGGGAAATGATTATCAGTAATGTAACATGTATGAAAATTGAATATATTAGGCTCAAACATGCAAAATGGGTGGTATGGTCCTTTAAATAATCTGCGCTTTTGAATTATTTCTTCAGCCAGATAAAAAGCTAGCAAGCCAAAGACAAAGGTATGATGAAGTTGTGTTTATCTGATGCTTGTTAAAGTAGTACCTTTTTTTTTTTTTGTCTTGCAGGCTGCTGAGTGGCTGCAGCTGGAAGGTCAAAAGGTTTCCAGCAGACAAACTCAAAGTGCTTTCATAGCTGCGAGCAGCTCGGCGTCGCCTTCAAACCTGCAACCTGCTGCCTCTGAGGTGATGCAGTCATAAAACACAGGAGCTCTGAGAGGAGACAGGACTGACGAGTTCCAAACACACGACGAAACACGTCAGGCTTTCAGATCACGTCCCAGAAAGCCTCTCTTCACGCACAAACGCAGAAAATACTGAAGCAGAAGAAGAAAGACGTGCGTGTCAGACCGCTGATCTTCATGTAGCTCATACTGTATGAAATGACTTGATGTCTCTGTGAGGGTTTCTTGCTGTAGCTCCTCCTCCAGATGTCTGAAGCTTTAGACGCCAGTGGTTCTCAAACAGAGGGGCGCTAGTTATTTTTGGAGTCAGTAATTAAATAAGGGAAAATGCTTGTGGAGTTAAATTTCATTTGATTTGTGTTTTCAGGCTGTAAAAAGTTGAGAAGCACCAAGCATTTCTTAAGAGATTATTATTATTACTGTTATTATTATTATTATTATTATTATTATTATTATTATTATTATAATTATTACTATGCTGCTCCACCATGAGGCTGGTTTTGCTAAAAGGAGGAATGACAGATTATTTGGTTTAGAAAGGTCGTTTTCTTGCTGTAACTCAGGATGTTTCGGTTTGTTTCTGCTGCTGAAATACAAACTTCACATCCTGCAGAATCAGCTTCTGTTCACATCTCCAGTTACAAACCAGAAACGGCAACGCTTCTGGTTTTTTTTTTTTTTNTTTTTTTTTTTTTGTCTTTTTTCTTTTTTTTTCTTTTTTTGTTTTTTGGAAAAGTGGAAGTAGAGAATGAAAACAAGCAAGATGGCAGCCTGCCTTAGTTACCTTTATTTACCCACAAGCTTTTATCATCTTATTAAAAGTACTAAAAGTAAAACACACACACACACTTTTTGACTTCTCCGTTGTCTTTCACTTTTGTGGAGGTAGAATAATACACACATGATGTCATCATGGTCCATCAATTATTTTACTTTATTTAAAGGAATTAAAGGTTCTGTTTTATTATATATGTGTATATGCATATATATATATATATATACACACACGCACACATGTTTTTTTTGTTTTGTTTTTTTTTTCATATTTTTTATGAAACATCAGGAGGAGAAACAGAGATTTTTTTTTTTTTTCCACAGCACATTTTGCTTTATGATCAGTATTTGTGGAGGACGATGTATTTTGGTTGAACGGTTCCAGGCGTGTGAAGCCGTCTGACGCATAAACGCTGCGTCGCCGCGTCTGTTTCAGCACGTTGAGATCATGTTTGTAAGGTTGAATCTGCTTAAATGTTTTATTGGCGCTCCCGTTCAGGATTGTAAGGCTGGAAATGTTCCGCGTTTTTTCTTTCAAGCTTCTAACTGACAAACACAGAGTTCCTCATTTTAAACTCGTTTAGGGTCTGTTTGAAACAGTTTACATTTCTTTAACGTGCAAAAACCTCTCTTTGTTTTGATTGGCCGGCTGCATCAGGCGCTGCAGACAAACATACATGCATGTGAAACGCAGATCCAAACACTAACGTTTTCCATGTTGATGTAAACATGTTACAGAAGTAAAGGACCAATCAAACGAAGCTTCCAGAGTAGCTGGGTTTGCTGGGTTTAATGACGTCAACACAAACTCCTGCTGCAAGACAACACGCGTTTCCACCACGATTTCTACAACCACACACGTCTGAGCTCTGCTAACTTAACATTTAGGCAGATTTCCCGTGTGAACGTTGTCAGACTTAATATGTCGTATGCAAACAGAAAAAAAACCTCACGCACTGATCATGTTTAAAATGTATCTGCAGTTCATAGCGCATTTAAAAAAAATATTTATTTAGTCAGGGGTTCACTGAGCGCTGAATGCTCTTTTGCAGACACACTGGAGCACACTCCACTGAAGCATTTGGGGATTAAATGCCTTGCTCGAGGGCACCTCAGTGGTGATATTGAGGGATGGACAGATGCTGCTCATTCTTCCAGATTTCTCCTCCAGTCTGGACCCTTTGTTCAGAAGCTGGCTTCTCTAACCTTTAGTCCAGCTTAAAGCAGAACATGGCTTTTTTCCTCTGCTGCAGCTAAAACCTGCTGCAGCTAAAACCTGCAGGTCACATGCTCATTTAGGCTGTTTTGTTTTATATGACTACTAGTTTTAATGTTTCATGTCTTTCTCTGATTAATTTCTCAGTACTTGGAGAGTATGAATGATTGTTTCTTAGAGTCTTAATGTTGCTAAAAACCTTGTGAACTAATGTTTTGTAACTCACAGTCAAACCAGCATCCAGTTCCTCTAATGTGATGTGTTATCTGGAAGTCAGAAAGTCACGTGTGTCACGTTTCTTTTCCGTGTGCTGGTCGATTTTGTCGCCTTTTCTTCAGAAGGTTTCAGTCGCTAAGGCGGCTTTGTAGCAGCAGAAGCTGCTGTTTGACTCAAAATAAAATGAAGCATCAGCTGTCAGTGTAACACGTGTTTTAAATCACTTCACGTGTTACGTCTGCAGAGGAACATGACAAAGATCTGTTGTCTGTGTGATGAAAAGGAAGGAAATCTGTGAAAACACAGCAGCACGTCGACCCGTGACTTTGCTGCTGATTTTAGCTTTGATGCAGAGGAAACTTCAGAAATCTGTCAAACTCATGACAGGATCTCTAATAATTCATAATTAGATAATAATAATTAGATTCTGGATAATTACCAAACCTCACATGTAACGTGTCCGTTTGGTTTGAACCTCGTCAGGTCATTTTTTACTTCCTGTTTCTCCTACGTCTCATCAGCTGTTTGTGGAGGTTATAATTTAAACACCTCACATCTAACACATGAGCTGTGTGTGTGTATGACATATGTATGATGCATGTATGTATGACCTGTATGAGGTATGTGTGTGTATGATGTATGTATGATATATGATCTATGTATGGCATGTATGATGTATTGTGTGTATGACGTATATGTACAGTGTGTATGATTTATGTGTGATGTATGTATAATGTATGTATGTACTGTATGTATATGTGTGATGTTTGTATGTGTACGTATGTATGATATGTACAGAAAAAGGTGGACTGTTCCCTCCAGGTTAGAGGGGAGTCACTACCCCAGATGGAGGAGTTCAAGTATCTCGGGGTCTTGTTCAGTGAGGGTAGGATGGAGCGTGAGATTGATAGATGGATTGGTGCAGCATCTGAGGTCCTATGGACGCTGTACTGGACCGTCGTGGTGAAGAGGGAGCTGAGCCAGAAGGCGAGGGTCTCAATTTACCAATCAATCTACGTTCCTATCCTCACCTATGGTCATGAGCTCTGGGTAATGACCCAAAGGACAAGATCGCGGATACAAGCGGCAGAAATGAGGTTCCTCTGTAGGGTGTCTGGGCTCACTCTCAGGGACAGGGTGAGAAGCTCAGACATCTGGGAGGGACTCGGAGTAGAGCTGCTGCTTCTCCGCATCGAAAGGAGTCAGTTGAGGTGGTACAGACACCTAATAATGATGGACTCTGGTCGTCTCCTTAGGGAAATCTTCTAGGCATGTCCAACTGGGAAGAGGCCCGGGGGAAGACCCAGGACACGCTGGAGGGATTACATCTCCCAGCTGACCTGGGAACGCCTCGGAGTCCCCCAGGAGGAGTTAGAGGGCCTGGCCGGGGACAGGGAAGTGTGGGCTGATCTGCTTAGTCTGCTGCCACCGCGACCCGGACCCAGATAAGCAGAAGATAATGGATGGATGGATGGTGTGTGTATGATGTATGCGTGATGTGTTGATGTGTGTATGACGTATGTATGATGTGTGTATAAAGTATGTATTATATATGATGTATGTATAATATGTGTACAGTGTACGATATGTGTATGTGTGATGTATGTATAATGTATGTCATGTATGTGTGATGTGTGTACGATGTGTATGTATAATGTATGTAAGATGTGTTTGATATGTGTATAATGTATGATGTGTATAATATGTATGTATCATGTATGTATGATGTGTATGTATATGTGTATGATGTGTGCATGTCATATATGATGCGTATATATGATGTGTACAATACGTTTATGATGTGTATGTATGATGTGTATGATGTATGTATAATGTATGATGTACGTATGTATAATGTATGATGTGTGTATGATGTGTCACATGATGTGTATGTATGATGTATGTATGTATAATGTATGTGTGTATGATATGTGTGTCATGTATGATGTGTATGTATGATGTGTACGATGTTTATGTGTATGTATAATGTATCATGTGTATGTATGATGTATGTATTTATCATGTATGATGTGTATGTATGATGTATGTATAATGTATGATGTATGTATTTATCATGTATGATGTGTCATATGATGTGTATGATGTTTATGTGTATGTATAATGTATCGTGTATGATGTGTATGTATGATGTATGTATAATGTATGATGTATGTATGTATAATGTATGATGTGTGTTGTATGTCACATGATGTATGTATAATGTACGATGTATGTGTAGTGTGTGCATCATATATAGTATGATGTATGTATGTATGTATAGTGTGTATATCATGTATGTTGAATGTATGTATGATGTATGTATGTACGTACAGTGTGTATATCATGTATGTTCAATGTACGTATGACGTATGTATGGCATGTGTATGATGTATGTATAGTGTGTGCATCATGTATGTTGAATGTATGTATGACGTATGATGTATGTATTTATGTATAGTGTGTATATCATGTATGTTGAATGTATGTATGATGTATGTACAGTATAGTGTGTATATCATGTATGTATGATGTATGGTGTGTGTATGATGGTTTAACAGGTGGATGAGGTTTTCGGTGATGGATCGTTTTATTGATCCTGAGTGGTTATTATTGGTAGAAACACCTGGCAGCACCTTGACGTCGGTCAGGACGCGTCCGTACTGAAGCTCCGCTTCCGCCGCTTGTATGAGAAAAGACGTCAAACTGCATGTGAGACGTCCTTTTTTGCCAATATGGACCAAAATGCTGCTTTGCTGTTTTCAGTATTTTTGTGAGTGTTTTGTCAGAATGTTTTTGTGGCTCCTCTCGCACTCTGATTGGTTGTTGCCATTTCAGCTGAAACCAGACAAGCCTCTCTAATGTCAAACATGTTGAGGGTTAGGGTTACGGGGTGTGTAGGAAGGTCCAGGCCGGTCGGTGAGCAGAGGTTTCTAAAATCATGTCTGAAAATACGTTTCTTCAAACGCTGACCTTACATGGTCGATTGACATGATCAATTATGGCCTCTTTATTTATTTCTTCCTTAATTTTAACAAAATGTAGCAACTTAAAGGTTTAACAGCACTTACACAGGTTTACTGCAGAAAAACCGTTAAGACACAATAAGAGTTCCAACTTTAATTAAGGAAGTACAAGGAAAATCAATCCCTTCTAGTATTCCAGGTGTAATGCTAACGTGGCTAACGTGTCAACACTACTGCCAAATGATGCATAGAGAAAGTGTAAGTTTAAAAACAAAGTGGTTAAAAAAATGACTTCCAAGTAACTCCGCCCACACAACGCTGGCTGCTTGGTGATGTTTCGGAGGTGCAGCAAGGCGGAGCCGTGCGGAGTCGTGCTCGGTAAGGCTTCACGGTGCGAAAAACAAGGCAACGAGAGTCAAACCACCAGAAGCTTCTCATCACAGCACAAGTTTCATTTCTACTTCTTCAAACTCCTTCACCAGCATTCTGCAGCATAACAGGCAAACAGGAAGAACGTCTCCACAGGGTTTACAAAAAGAATATTAAAAAGCGTTATGGCACTGAGCTCGTCCTTCACAGCTGCTGAAAATATTCCCAGACCCAAAGTTCAGAGGTTATTTCAACAGTGAGCATGTAGACTGGAAGTGGCAGTGTGTGTGTGTGACAGTGTGTGAAGACGAGGAAGTCACTGCTTTGAGGGAAATGGAGCAGCTCCAAAGGGATCGAGCTCCAGCGGCTGTGACGGCGGTGGCGGCGGCGGCTGGGGTCCGCCGTGGATCACCAATTCTGTGAAGGGCACTGCTCCAAAATCATCCATGATTTTGTTTTCTCCGAGTGCACCATGAAGACAACCTGTCCAGGACTTGACGTTGGCTGAGCCCATGTCGCTCCTGCTCTCAGCGAGGCCTTGGTATTGGCCGTGCTTGCTGCCATCTTGAGGATGGAAGGGTTTTGCTCCAAAGGGGTCTAAGGGGTCATCGACCGGCAGAGACGCTTTGTCTTTCCCTTCGCTCATGGTTACATCAACGCTGATATTCTCTTTCGAGTCAGAAGTGCTAAGGAACTCGTTGCTGCTCTGCGAGTCTCTCCGGCCAACCTTCTTATGTCTGTGGACTCTCTCAGGTGTGCGGAAAGTGGGCTTGTTGGACTTCCGTCCTCCGGTTGGCGTACTGTGGTGGCGTTTCCCGTTGCTGCTGCCGTCCTGCTTGGTTTTCCTGCTGCGTGAGGAAAGCTTCTGCAGGCTGCGCTGTTTCAGCCGCTGCTGCTGCGGGCTGGCCGTGTCCTCAGAAGACGGCCGGAAGATGTCTTCTGCACTTCTAGAGGTGGTAGGAGGCGGCGCGGTCGGGCCTGGCTGGAAGGGAGAGAAACCAAAAATGTCAGTACCCTCCGGGGAAATGGGCGGAGTCTGAACATCGCTGCCACTCTTCCCAGGCTTTGACAGGTTCCTGCTGAACGGCGCCTTGGTAAAAACATCAAACTCCTCCGCGGCTCGCCACTCATGGCTGACTTGTCTGAAAGGTGCTTTGGCAAAGATGTCGGTGCTTTCTAACGGCTGCGTAGGCAAAGCTCCTCTGAGGAACGGAACAAAACCGAAAACGTCCACACTTGTCACGGCTCTGTGGGGCGAATCAGGCGGGGTCATCAGAGTCGTGGCAGANGAAAACGTCCACACTTGTCACGGCTCTGTGGGGCGAATCAGGCGGGGTCATCAGAGTCGTGGCAGAATCACCTGCAGGATCTTCTTCACCTGCTGCAGGATCTCCTTTACCTGGTTTCTTCAAACGGCCCCTGACCTTACTGGGGTCGTAGTCGGAATCAGAGCTGTGCTTGTCTTCCTCTTCTTCGCCCTCTTCCTCAGAGTCCATCAGCAGAGGCCTCTGTCCTAAGTTCTCTGGCTCCGTGTCATCATTAAACTCTCCGTGTTCACTGTTCAGGCCTTCGTCTTCCTCGGCCTCTTCATCCTCGCTGCTTTTTGGGGAAGGAGGGTCAGACTCAAAGTCGCTGTCTGAGTCCTCGCCGACTCTGTGGCTCTTTTTTCCTGATTTCAGCTGCTCGTCTGCCGGCGGCTGCAGAGGCTCCGCGGCNCTCTGTGGCTCTTTTTTCCTGATTTCAGCTGCTCGTCTGCCGGCGGCTGCAGAGGCTCCGCGGCGTCTGAGACGGAAACGCCAACGTCCTCGTTCGTTTGTTCGATGTCGATCGTACCTGCAGCAACAAAACCATCAAAGCATTATCACACACCTTCTGTACTTCAACACCTCATCCTGCATTTGTGCAGATGAACGCAACTTTTCTAAAGGTCTCAAAGCATCTTAACCACAAAGTGCATGTGCAGGAACAACAACATTCTGCTAAAAGACAAAAGGCAAATCTGATTATGATTAAAGGGTTCAAACAAAGATGTGTGAGACGGAAGGAAACGGCTGAAGTACCGTTTCTCCTTGCTGCTTTTCATCTCACTACATTCACCAGCACAACGTATTTACCTTTCCTCTGGACTGGGAGGAATAAATGTGTTACATGAAATCAGCAGGATTCTGTGTTTGACTGAGTACAGATGGAGGAGGTGGAGGAGAATCACCAGCAGCCTTGTGTGTAAACGGTGCACATACTAAAAGGTTTTCACGCCATGCGGGATGTATAAAACTGAACATGACGTGAGAATATGCGGCCATGCTGCAAACTCTCGTCTGGCTCTGTCAGCAGCAGAGGTGCGTAGTAACGTGTTCCATTTACTCTGTTACATTTACTTAAATAATTTTTTTCACAAAATTGTACTTTGCTGTGTAGTTTTCTTGCAGGATACTTTTAACTCATACTTGAGTATATTTAGGAAGAAAAATATATACTTTTACTCCATTACATATGGTCGCACTCTGCGTTACTTTTTATTTGTCTGAGATATCGCTCCGACGCTATGAGTCAAAATTCTCCGTTTTCTCCGCTGTAAGCAGCAGAATGTCCGACTGCTGCTTTGGTTTGGTCCACTCACCTTCAGCGTCCGTCATCTCCATGACAACGATGGGTTGACATGGCATTGGACTCATTGAGAGTTGATAAGTGGACCGGCCAGTGGCCTTTGCACTGCACAATATAATATGAATTAAAATCAACTTAAACTAAGCAAAGACAAGTTTTTTTTGGATTTCAAATACTTTTTTCATTACAGAGTTATTCGTCCCCAGCATCATTGGGATTTTCATCTGACCTTATTGTTGGCCATAAATGTCTGGCCATAAACCAAATGTTTAGTTTTAGTTTAGTTTTTGTTTCAGTCTTAGTTTTAGTTTTTTTTTTTTTTTTTTTNTTTTTTTTTTTTTTTTTTTATAATATGGAGGTATTTTTCAGGGGTAAGATGTAAGAAGCTCAGAATAGGTATTATAATACAAACACAACACTTTCTGAAGAATTCCAGTCTCAATAAATGCCTCTTCATGACTAAAGACACTTCCTGTATATTTTTAGTTTAGTTTGTAAGTACATGATATTGTTTCAGTTGGCTTTCTTTTGTTTATAAAGTCTAGTTTTTATTTTTATTTCGGTTAACTAAAATGTTTTTTTCACACCTCGTTTTAGCTTTAACTTTAGTTTTTGTTAACTATAATAACTTTAATATCACCGTGATGGTTTGTGCACTTCCGGCTCACTTCACGTAAGACTGGCTTATTGAGGCAATGAAAACCTATGAAACTGATTTCCCACAGATGACACGCCTTACTCACTNGACTGGCTTATTGAGGCAATGAAAACCTATGAAACTGATTTCCCACAGATGACACGCCTTACTCACTGCTAAAACCAAGATCAACTGGACAGTTTTCTCTGTTTATGTGACATGGAGATGTTAAAGCTCGTCGGTACACAGGTCATCTCCCCTGAAGAAAACACAGCAGCATCAGGTAAATGCAGTTGGAATAAGTCAGTGTTGGGTCTCTGATCCGCTGCACTGCTGCATGGCGACACTCTGCCACTCCGTCAGTTTGCGTCTGTTGCTGATTCCAGAGGATAAACCACCAAATAATACATTTTTCTGGCTCCAGCTGTGATCAGCTCCTCCATCTCACGCTGGCTGAAGCTTTCCTTTTCTTTGTGTTTTGCAGCAGGATTGGCCGTTTGGACGGTAGGTGACAGGAGAGGCGTATTTATGGTCATTTGCATAGTAATTTATGGGAGGAGCCAAGGCGGGGAAAGTGGCTCGTGCATGTGCGCTCAGTTTCACATTAATTGGGATGTATAAAGGAAGGGTGTGTAGGACCTGCCGTGTGCAGTTTCACACGTGATAATTTCTGTGCGTAACATAGAGTACGCCATCTTTCAGTATGAAAGCTGCACAGTCTTTTATACAGGAGGCCCCTGGTGAGGAAAAGCATGTGGAGGAATATTACACATCTAAATAAATCCATTTATAACAACATAATCTGGGTTTGTAACTCAGTAAAATTTTAATCTAATGGTGTTTACAGGATATCTGAATAAAACAAATTTATTGCCTTAATCTGAGTATATAGTTTTAATGTGCATGTAAATGCAGCAAACACGTGGCATCAATGACCAGATTATGTCACCTGCATTCATCTGTTTAAGCTCTAACACCTAAAGCAGGAGAATCACAAGCTTCTACTGTCCTAAAGCTGATCTAACTTTTCTAAAGTTATCTGAAATATGTCAGTTTTTATAGATTCACTAAGTTACTTGGAATTTGCAGCTCTTGGCCAAACAATTTAAGATGTCAGACTACAAATGCAGCTTTGTTCTGCGTAGATTTCTTACAGTTATTTGGCATTTGATGAAAAAGAAAGAATAGTTTTCCACAAATGTCCAAAAATTCCACATAATGGTGATTTAGATATCAGTCTAATTAGCAAGTTGATGGTTTCCAATATTACTGGAGATAAACTGTGCCATGAGCATTGAGCCAAGTTGCTGTTGCGTGTATGATGCTCTGCATTGAAAAGCAGAGCAGAACTCGTGCTGTGAAGACGAAAACAGAAACCTGCATGTCTTCAAGCATCCAAGCTGGCAGAGGACAGAAGACAATTCAGCCAAAATGCTGAAGGAAATGAACAGACAAAAACACTGAAGCACGCTGAAGCAGGAGATTCTCAGCATCTGTTTACTCGACCCAGAAATCTGACGTTCCTCAATCAGAGCTTCCACACATGCTGATCTTGATCCATGTAGAGAGGCTGAATCAGTGTGACAACGCTCCCACCCAGAGTCCAGACGCTGAATTACACCCAGACAAACTACACACCTTTATACACACAAATCACAGGCTTTACATGTCACACTTGCTCAGGTTTAAAGGGCTGTTCTGTCTGAATAGGACCTTTTGTTGCTCTCTTCTTATTCCGACACTGTGGAGAAAATGAATCCACTTCCACTCAGCGTGGCTTTAATAAGGAGCCATGCATCAGTCACAGCATGACACATTCATTATTTAAAGGACCAGACCACCCATTTTGCATGTTTGAGCCTAACATATTCAATTTTCATACATGTAACATTACTGACAATCATTTCTCAAAGCATACTATTGGAACGGTGAATTAAAAATGTTTTTCCTACCTTCCAGACCTCCATTGGTTTCAGTTCATTCTGCTATTAAAATCAACTTGTAGATACTTGAAACATTCTTGGGATAGGTAATCCATCATCACCAGCAAGACGTGTATTCAGGTTTTTTTTTTTTTAGAAGTTACATAACTTTAGCATTTAAGAGTAATAAAAAGCATCAAGTGAATGTATGCCTCCACCGGGGAATATAGTCCCAAAAGAAGACCTGTGTTTATGGAAAAATTTAAAGGACCGTGACTTCATAAGGCTGTGTAACTATTAGCAGGAGAAACATGGATTTTTAAGGTGGGTGTATCACTTGAATATTTGATTTTGAAAGATTAAGAGATTTTGCAAAATATCAGGAAAGCTGAAATACGGTTTTATCCTTTGGGAAATGATTGTCAGTAACATAACATGTATGAAAACTGAATATATTAGGCTCCAACATGGAAAATGGGTGCAATGAAGTAAATGAATGATCTATCTGAGGTCCACAGATTTAAGGTTTAACAGGTTTAAAACCTTTAACAAAAGATTTAGCAAAGAAATGTTTTTATGTTTCTTCATCACAAACTTCACTCTGAAGCCACATTTCCATGTTCTTGCATCAATTTATGGGTGTCATTTGAAATTTTAATGTGCAAAAAAAAAAAAAAAAAAANAAAAAAAAAAAAAAAAAAACTAATCCACTTCCTTGCCTCTTGCTGCAGCACCACTGTGCACACTGAGTGAAAACAGGGCTGAGTGAGGATGGTCACACACCGGCCTCGGTGGTGGTCTGAGTCGGTAAATGAATTGGTACAACATGAAGTAAATTAAGCTTTCCAGGCATGTCAGATTTTAGGTAAGGTTATATTGCTGTCATATTGCTGTTACATTACTGTTATATTGCTGTTATATTACTGTTATATTACTGATATATTGCCGTTATGTTACTGTTATGTTACTGTTACATTGCTGTTATGTTACTGTTACATTGCTGTTATGTTACTGTTATATTACTGATATATTGCCATTATGTTACTGTTATATTGCTGTTGTTACTGTTATATTGCTGTTATGTTACTGTTACATTGCTGTTATGTTACTGTTATTTTACAGTTAAATTACTGTTATGTTACTGATATATTGCTGTAATGTTACTGTTATATTACTGATATATTATTGTTATATTACTATTATATTGCTATTATGTTACTATTACATTGCTGTTATGTTACTGTTATATTGCTGCTAATGTTGTTACTGTTATATTGCTGCTAATGTTGTTACTGTTATATTACTGTTATGTTACTGTTAGTGTTGTTACTGTTATATTGCTGTATTATTGTTACATTGCTGTTATATTACTGTATATTACTGTTGTATTGCTGAGTATTTTATATTGCTGCATATTACTGTTATATTGCTGTATATTACTGTTATATTGCTGAAAGCATTTCATCAAGCTGTGATACTTTGACAAACTCTCAACTAGTTTCCAGTATGAACAGGAGGGAAAATAAGGACAAGCAGAATCTGTGGCATATCTGCAGGTCCACCAAAATGAATTTCAACGAGCAAGCAGAATCCACAAACATCAGCTTTTTAATGACTTTGCTCTTTGACTATTTAAAACCTGATGTTCACATCAGATGTTTGTGTGACGCAGAAACATCAGTTGCACTGCAAACGCCTCAACATGAAGCGAGACGTCTGCGTTATAACGGAGAATTCTCCAAACCAAATAACATCCAGTCACTTCTTAAGAATCTGGAGTCAAACACGGCCGAAGATAAAAAGCTACCGTTTCCAAATTCAGCTTTCAGCAGCAACTTGTTCAACTGTCGGGTTTTTAACGTCAGGCGTTTAAACTCTCATATTTTTACAGGTCAAACTGTAAACTCATCAGTGCTGCAGACACGGTTTGCTTCAGGTGCGTTGACCACACGACAGAGTGAACGTACACAGACAGCCATGCTAACAACAGGAACATCTTGCTCATGTGTTAAAAGTGGAGACGTTTCTCTACAAATAAGGCATCAAAATGGATATTGTGTTTAAATGTTTTTATTTATCAGTAACATTCTATAAAGAAATACATTCACACTCACAGTATGATACAATATTACATAGTTTGTTGCAAAAATGGGTAAATTATTAGACAAAGTGTTCGTCTCCGTGACTTTCTACAGGAGAACCATGAAAGACTTCAGCTACAAGCAACTAAAAGCTCATGAAGAGTCGTGACATTCTTCAATAACTCCAATAACTAAGAAGTATATTTACTGTTTGTTCTGGGTCTTAAAGGACCATACCACCCATTTTGCATGTTTGAGCCTAATATATTCAGTTTTCACACGTTACTGACAATCATTTCCCAAAGGATAAAACTGTATTTCAGCTTTCCTGATATTTTGCTAAATCTCTTAATCTTTCAAAATCAAATATTCAAGTGATACACCCACCTTAAAAATCCATGTTTCTCCTGCTAATAGTTACACAGCCTTATGAAGTCACGGTCCTTTAAATTTTTCCATAAACGCAGGTCTTCTTTTGGGACTATATTCCCCGGTGGAGGCATACATTCACTCCACGCTTTTTATTGAGCTTAAACACTAAAATTACATAACTTTTAAAAAAAACCTGAATACACGTCTTGTTGGTGATGATGGATTACCTATCCCAAGAACGTTTCAAGTATCAACAAGTTGATTTTAATAGCAGAATGAACTGAAACCAATGGAGGTCTGGAAGGTAGGAAAAACATTTTTAATTCACCGTTCCAGTAGTATGCTTTGGGAAATGATTGTCAGTAACATTACATGTATGAAAATTGAATATATTAGGCTGAAACATGCACAGTCGCCGATATGGTCCTTTAATGTAAAGCCAATAAAAAGCCCAAAGCAAAGAGAAGAAACACAGAAACATGGCAACAACAGAAAATCTATGAAAGCAATTTACAGTCTTCATCCCCAGAATGCTGCTGGATCTCAGCTTTTCCCTCGCACAAGAAAATAAAGTTCCATTAACAGCTGTTTTTGTCAAAAGAGAAAAAAAGGAAACTAGATCCATCCACCAATACACATGAACAAGATGTTTCTGAGTATGGCCGTCTCACCAAATGAAAATGAAAAGCAGCAAATCATAAAGGAAGTGAGGTGAAATGATGGGCAGCATGTGGCACAGAAACTTTGGGCTTCAGTTCAAACTTACCGTAGCCTACGTGCGCAAGTTAGATTATCGTGTAGGGAAACATGCATGTTGACGTGTGCGTGGCGAGCAGAGATGAGTCGTCCTCACAGTGAGACTCAACGCACGCGCACACACACACGCATACAAGCCTGTTAGGATTGTATGTTTCATGGATTTAAAAATGACAGAAATCACCAGCACGCTTTCATCAAACATTAACCAAACATGCCTCTCAGCATTTAGCCTGCGTGTCACTGGTGTGTGTGTGTGTGTGTGTGTGTAGAAACAAAAAACCAATTAGGACTGTAAAAACCTTCTCTCAAAACTATGTTGACCTATGTGACAGAGTAAAACTAAGTAACTTCCTCCATATGATTCAAAATTCAGCTCAATTAACTTCATGTCAAAGCGAAACGCGTTTATTTAAGTGTTACCAAGTTACAACTAATCCAATAGAAGCTCCGTGTTACATCAGTCCATGTGGCGTTTAAACGCTCCGTCTCAGCGTGAAAAATGAGAAATACACAACTTGCAGCTCTATGAACTGAACACACTAAACAACCAATCAGAGCAAAGCAAGAGAAGGTTTGACGAGAAACTTTTAAATCAAAGCCTACATTAGTCTGCTGAATAAAAATGCCACACAAAGACACATACACCAAATCTCCAATGACAGACAAACTGCCAACAAAGAGGCTTGGAAAACCTAAAAAGTTTATATGTAATAATCAGGAATTGAAATGTAAAAGGTTTAGGCGTAATAATCAGGAATTGAAGCCTTACAGACCAGCAGCAACGACAGTTTCTGTCCAACATCAAGACAGAGAAACTTTTCCTGCGCTCGGTGGAAACGATGAAACTTGAAACTGGAAATTCTGATGAACAAGAAAACGCTCACGTCCACAAACAGCGCCTGCGGCCTCGTGTGGCATTTAAATAAGGACGCAGAGACGCACGCTGTCCACAGGAAACAAAGCGATGACTTCCTTGTAACCTGCTGGCAGCGTGGACGCACACGCAGCGCCGTCCATGCGCCGCCATCACCCCACGCGCTGCTACACCACAAACAGGAAGCTGATGGGGCTGATCCAAAATATGTTGCACATTTTGTCATGCCAGCCATTTGGAATGACACCTGTACGCACCACGAAGGTTTAACACGATGGACATTAAATTCATTACAAAAGTCCTTATTCATTTGGTTTTATAAGGTCTTTTTTTAACTTTGACTCGTTTAGCTTAAAGTTACGCTGAAACCAGATGAAGACGATGAGATTCCCACACTTACATTCAAGTGCTTTGCAGGTTATATTGCATCATCATCTCACTCGACTTGCATTAAGCCTGAATCCACGAGATGGATTTATTATAGAAAAAAATTTATTTTTTGCCTCTCAAAAATATCTACGTGTTGCAGCATCGATACCATTTATCATTAAATAGATTCTATGTGTTACAAACAGTGTCTCTAAACCGCCTATCAAAACAGGAGCGTTTCACATTGCAGGAGCAGGAAGTACATGAGGCACGAAAGCTTATTGCTGCACGACGTCGTACACATTCATATTCAGACTCCAGCGGCGGCTTCAACGCCAAACAGGATGTCACCTCAGGTTCAACCGCCAAAGTAGAGTTTGTGGTTTATTCATGTAAACAAATATGAAGTTAAAGTGTTTGTAAATAATTAGTACCATTTATTTTCCTGTTATCTTTTTTTTTTTTTTTTTTNTTTTTTTTTTTTTTTTTCAACTGCAGTCTCACTAACTACATTTTACGACGGCGTATTAGGGCCATACAAGACGAAAAACGAAAAATGAGGACATTATTTAGAGTTTGAAAACTTGAAAATCTGCCAGTTTTAAAACTCGATATGCTGATGATAATTTGATGATTTTGCGCTAAAAGCACAAGTATTTCTTATTTCTAAATCCAATGGAAAAGTATAACTTAATAAGGTCATGTGCAGGCATAGTCACACGTAAGGTGGTTAATTACAATTCCCATTTCTCCTTATTTTTCTGAGTTTTATAAACTCGCAAGTTTAATAAGGTATAATTTAATAAGGTCATTACTGCGGGCATGGTCACAACGTAAGGCGGTGATTCCCCCTTATTATGTGTCTGAGTTTAAAAACTCATAAATTTTCTAGTTTTTAGACTCAGAAAAATAATAAGGGGGAACCGAACCCCCTCATGTTGTGACTATGCCTGCAGTAATGACCTTATTAAATTATACTTTTCCACTGGATTCAGCAATAAAGAAATACTTGCACTTTTAGAACAAAATCATTGAATTATCATAAGCATACAATCATTGGACGGACTTTTAAAACTGGCAAATTTTCGAGTTTTAAAACTCACAAATATTCCAGTTTAAAATCTTGAAATAATACCCTCCTCTTTTTTTTTTTCTTCATTTTATATGGCCCTAATATGTCATCATAACATTTTGTTTTTAGTCTGATGGAACTTTTTTTTTTCTGCTGGCTTCCTGTACGGAACACCAGTTTGAAGTTTTGGCTCTTGTAACATAAACTCCATTTGTGCACTTTTGTAAAAACATACTTTTCTGCAAACATATATAACCTTGAGAAACTATGTATTATAGCACACGTGGTCCCAACAAAAACCCCAGCTGGTTATTTCAGCAGCGAATTCAGCTGGCGAGGGGTTTGTGTGGGCTCTCGGCTCTCCGTGGAACAGGTTTAACCTGTTTCCTGCCTTGCCTACCCGTCCATCTAAATAGGAAATCTAACCCCCAACCCTGGCAGGAGTTAACAAAAACACCATGTATGGCTGATGAGTTTGGGGGTCTGTGTGGCACAGAAGTTCCTGACAGGAAGTCAGGTACGTAGTGAAGAGCTGGGGAGTGGTGGGGTGTGTGTGTGTGTGTGTGGGAGGTTGANAGGGAGGAGGTGGCTCCACAGTGTTGGTCCTCATGGTAGAGATCCTCTAAGACTTGCCTGCACTGGCCACAAATGGGACAGATCCAAACAGATCCTCTGGTGGGAGGGGCTTAGCCGTGGAAACAGCTGGGGATGGTCGATCCATTTCCACGCTGGACGTTCTCTCCACGGGTTTTTCTGTAAGCAGAGGCACTGATTACTCAGACTGTCCACGCCCAATGCTGTCATGACAAGGTGACGTGACATAAACATATCATAATGAAATAACCCAAAAGCCACAGACGCCACAGAGAACGATGCATTAGAGACGGTGGAATATGGTTTGCAATTCTCAGATAAGTGTTTTTGAAGCAGTTAAATCATAAAATATGCTGTCTAATCAAATAAAATCCTAATAAAAGCCTGATTAAAATTCTGTTGTGATGTTACAAACTTTATCATCAGTTACATACCAGGACAACAGGAATATATTTATTAAAGGATATATAGATATTTATTAAAGGACCATTTTGCATGTTTGAGCCTAATATATTCATTTTTTGTACATGTAATCTTGACAATCATTTCCCAAAGGATAAAACCATATTTCAGCTTTCCTGATATTTTGCTAAATCTCTTAATCTTTCAAACTCAAATATTCAAGTGATACACCCACCTTAAAAATCCATGTTTCTCCTGCTAATAGTTACACAGCCTTATGAAGTCACGGTCCTTTAAATTTTACGTAAACACAGGTCTTCTTTTGGGACTATATTCCCCGGTGGAGGCATACATTCACTCCACGCTTTTTATTGAGCTTAAACACTAAAATTACATAACTTCTAAAAAAACCTGAATACACGTCTTGTTGGTGATGATGGATTACCTATCCCAAGAACGTTTACAGTATCAACAAGTTGATTTTAATAGCAGAATGAACTGAAACCAATGGAGGTCTGGAAGGTAGGAAAAACATTTTTAATTCATCATTCCAGTAGCATGCCTTGGGAAATAATTGTCAGTAACGCTACGTGTATGAAAATTGAATATATTAGGCTCAAACATGCAAAATGGGTGATATGGTCCTTTAAAAATAGACCTACAACAAATACTTGACATATATTTGTTGTTATATGACTGAATGTTATTCTGCCAGCAGACATGAATTTTATGGCGTCCAAAATATTTCTCAGCTCCTAAAGAGCTCTAATTCTTTTTATGCCACTCCATGCAGAGAGGGGGTGCAGCTAGCTTGATGCTCGTTGCCATCATCCTTTTCTTTGGAGAACTTTTGACAAAAATCCCTTTTCACAAATATTCTTCTTCTTTGACCCATACCTTCTTTGAGATTTCCAACCAAGAAATTTAGCACATTTCAAAGTCTCTGAAATCTGTTATAATGTTCATGTTTAGCTAACAATGCTAATAAAGGAAAGCTCGCAGTTTGTTGCTCCACCAGCGGAGGAAGTATGACTAAACCAAACTCTGGTGATGCAACAGCCAGGTTATATTCCACCACAACACAAACAATATCTACCAGGGAAGTGAGGCTGTTTTGGAGGCTATATATGAGAGAAGTGAGGAAAGGAATAAAACTTGCTTGCTCTGAGCATGTCAAACTCTCGGTCAATCAGCTCCTCCTCTGTAAGCTTAGAGAAGCTGTCCTCTGCAAACGGGTTCCAGCCCGACATGTCAGGGGGGTTAGCGACCGTGCTGCTGCTGCCTGGAGAGGTGATGCTATCTGAGCATAGCACGGGGTTCCTGCTGAGAGAGAGAGAGAGAGAGAGAGAGAACACAGTGAGACTGGAACCTTCGTTTCTGTTTTCCTCTGATGATCAGATATGGACCAGATGAAAATGCAGAAGTTCAGAGATCTCTGCTGTCTCCATGTCAGCATTTGCCTCCATTTATCTAAAAACACCGAGCTCTTCTGAGCCATTTACTCTCCTTTTCTGTCATTATAGATCTACAAGTAATAGATTCTTACAATTTAAAATCTAACTGATGTTTGATCAAATTACCAAACTGTCAAAGGACAAACTCCATTAGGGATTTATTAAGACTGAAAGAACTAATAGTTAACTGCATAAAACCATAACCTTAACCCTTGATTAGGAGAATTTTAGAATAGCTATTAGAGGTAAATAAATTTTAAATAAATAAATCAACATTATTCCATAAAACATGATTCAAACTAAATATTTATATTAATTTTAGCCCTGAGTGCTAAACATCTGGAAATGGTCCAGGTTACATGGTGATGGTGCAGCAGCTGGGTGGAGGGTTAGGGGACGTTACCTGGGGTTAGTGTATGAAGGATCCACAGGGGAGGACCCCCCCATTTGGCCAATCCCAGCCCCAGGTGTGGTTGCATTATAAGAACCCAAGGGGATCTGGANACCCCCCCATTTGGCCAATCCCAGCCCCAGGTGTGGTTGCATTATAAGAACCCAAGGGGATCTGGAAGTCCAGAGGGGAGGGGAGGAAGGGGAGAGGAGGCAGATGTTGCTGCTGCTGCTGCTGCTGATGTTGCTGCTGGATGAAAGCCTGCTGGTACTGCTGCAGCTGTTAGGGAGGAAGAGAGGGAGAAAAGGAGGAAGGGAATGAGGAAAGGACCGTTGATATCATGGTGCACAGAGATGAGAGAGGTGATGAAATGGTGTTAGAAACTGACTGTGGGTTGTAAAGCTGGGTAAAGGTGGCAGGGAGAGATGAGGAAACGTGTTGGTCTCAGTTAAATACAACCTTTCATTTCTTTACTTTCACTGGACTCACAACATCTTTTCATCTGCTGTGCAAACTAACGTGGAAAGACACGACAGAACATTCAGGTTTGTTTCTTCAGAGACCCAACGATTACTAGACCAACCAAGGCTGGATTTACCCCATGCACGTGACCTGATTCTGATCTTTTTCTCACGACACGTATCAGACACGCTTCCTGAAGATGTAAATGGTAAAAAGCCACATGGAATCTATTCTCAGATCCATTTTGGGCCGCTTACATATATGGAAATAAATCAGATATGTATCAGATATCCACCAACACGACTGCTGTCTAAATCCACAGATCAGAATTTCCTTCCCATTCTGACTCCTACATAACGTTCTGCTTTATCTGCATATGATGACGTCAGCATCAATATGATGACGCTCTCTGTAAACAGAAATGGAGGACATGCTATAGGGCTGGACAATATGAAAAAAAAATGATCACAATATATTTTTTTTTATACTGATCAATATTGATATATATAACGATATAAACCCTGGCAAAGATTCTGCTGCATTTCAAGTCACTTGAACTTAAGATTTATTTTAACATTTTCTTTATGCANGGCAAAGATTCTGCTGCATTTCAAGTCACTTGAACTTAAGATTTATTTTAACATTTTCTTTATGCATGTCCTGAACGTAAAAAGTAACCAACAACTCTATGAACTGAAAAACTGAAACTGAACTGAAAAATCTCTCTTTTTCAGCAGTCCGTATTGGCATCATATCTTTTCCAATAAAAAAAAAAACTGCAGCATGTGTGACATCTTTNTTTTCAGCAGTCTGTATTGGCATCATATCTTTTCCAATAAAAAAAAAAACTGCAGCATGTGTGACATCTTTGTGTTTTTGTTTTGTGGTCGTATGGTGCGACGGCAGAAAAAGCAGGCTGTATGGTAGTTTCTTGGCGTGGAATGTCTCTGTCCCATTGGGCAGGTTTGAAGTCACTGCTGTGTGACTCTGTAAGATGTCAGCTTCAGATGGTAAAATAAGTTTGCTGTACAGCTGTGCTTTGTCAGCACTGGTTTCCTTTCTTCTTCATCATTTGATTTTGTTTTTGTTTTGTTTTTTTTTCACTCTGGAGTTTCATCGCTTTCTGACATCTTCGTCTGACTTAGGACTGAGGTCATATTTAGTTATATTTGTATGTACTGTTGTATTTGTGTGTCTTTCGGTTGCTCTGTCTGTCTTCCTTCCACTGGCCTGTTGCGGGCTGTACCTGTGCATCTGTGTACATGCAGTATGTGTGTGTCTGTGTGTGTGTGTGCAGGTAACATTCCTCGTTGGATAATTTGGAAGGCCTCACATGCAGATTGGTTGCTGGAGCCCGTGCTTGGATGACGCGGATTGGCTGGTGCAGATCACCCTGGGATTCAAAGAGCCCAGCTGTCAGCTACTCGGGGTTGGCGTTTCCCTGCCTCGGCCGCTCCCAACCAATGCCGCTGTGTTTTCTGTGTTTGTGTAATTTTGTTTTTCTGACCTTCGAATCATAGTGCTAGCTATTCTGCCATTTTCATATTCGAATTATAGTGCCGACTATTCTGTGATCCTAGTGAGGATATTCTGTGTTTCTATCCATTCGAACCTTTGTGCTGGCTGTATTGTGCTTCTGTTAGCCCGGATCTCAGTGCTAGCTTTTCTACTCTGTTAGCTCGTGCTGTGTGTGTACTCTGACTGTGTGTATATATATATATCTGTAAATAGCACTTCACGGTAGCAGTTTGGGTGAGAAGCTTATTTTATTTTGTGCACTTTGTTTTCTCCTGTTTTTGGATTAGGAGATCAGCTTAGCCCTGTTTATTTTATTTTCATTATTATGTTGGTTTAGGGAAGTTTCAGGGCTGTTAGATGATTTTGTTTGTTATTTTGGCTGGACTCACCCTGAAACAAACTAAATACTGCTATCTGCTTGCACTAAAATATTCTGTCATGGCCTTCCTTGGGAGCGGGCTTGGCTGGGGAAACCTCAAACGTATGTTGCACCCGGTTCCCCTAGGCCGGGTCGTAACATCGCTCACATATCACCACACGGCTGCGCTATGTTCACCGGCGTCTAGCAAGATGCTGCTTTGAGGAAGTGGGCGGGGCTGTTATTATGACATTGCCACCTGATTAGCTAGTGTGTTCCAGTTCTGACACACTATTAGCTGTTTGAACCGCCATTAACTTACTGTTTTCAAGCACTATTTTCTATCGATTTTATATTAATGTCCTCATTTTTACATCAATGACTTTTTAATATCGTGATGCAACTTTATATAGTTTATATCATCCAGTCCGAACATATTATATATATATCAGACATGCTGATGTGTGTTTGTCAAATAGACGTGTTAGTGTGTGATAACAGGCTCCTGTTACAGCAGCAAAACTCCAACTCCACCCACTTCTCCTCCGTGATTAACCGATGAACATACATGTCCTGATGGAGAGACAAACGCTCACACAACATATCAGATGTTTCTCTCTGTATGTGTAAGTTTTAACCACTGATCAGATTTTAAATACTTCTCTCATCTTAGTCCATGAAGCATTTTCTTTACGTCTCACACGGCACATGCGTAGCTGCTACAGGTCAAAGGTCAAAGCGTGTAAAAACAGGTATCAGATATGAGCCGCTTAAAAAAGAAAATGAACAAAACATCAGATATAGGCAAAATATCAGAATTCAGCATCAAGACTTGTAGCGTAAATCCAGCCTAAGAGATCTGACTTCTACTAAAAAGCTCCATGCCTGTCAAATAATTCACTTGCACAATGTCTCATATTTAAAGATCTGTGTAAGATATTTATGAACCCAAACAGCAGGACACGTTCTGCAGGTGTAACCAGATGCATTTAATGGATCCAAAGTGCTGGTTAGGACTGACGGGGAGCACGCTTTCTGCAGAGTATCAGACAAACTGAGTCGAGGCAAATGTCTGGATGTCTGGATTGAGAACTGGGCTGAATCTGTGACGTGACCACCGAACTGCAGGAACTCACCATGGCTGCGTACTGAGCCTGAGCAACCTGCTGCTGGTACGTCGGCTGCATCATCATCTGTTGCTGCTGCAACATGGCCTGTTGCTGCTGCTGAAGCTGCACCGCCTGTTGATACTGACAAGGAGGAAGAGGAGGACAGTGTGTTTGATGGTTTCAATCTGCTAATTTTTTACCTTGTCGTGTAAAAAAAAGACTCAAAATACCATTTCTAGTCACAAAGAGGTAGAAGACAAAATTAACCCTGTTTATGCATTAACTACTCATAAAATGTGGTCTGATCTTCATTCAAAGCTTAGTTATGGACGAACACATTCTGCCTAAACTGATAAAAATAAAAATCACAAGCCCGTGTTTTCTCTGAACCTTATAACTTCATCGTTGCTTAGGCTGCGGTCATGTGATAAGTGTTGAGCTGGGCGTTACATTATTGTGTGTTGGGGACCGAGCAGTGTTGTGGCACGACAACTTTAGCAACGCGCACCGCTCGGATTCTCCGTTTTGATGCTGCGCTCAAAGTTCAACCAAACTAAACTTTGAACTTTCCAACGTGCAACCAATGAGGACAGCTGTATGTGACGTAAGCACAAGCAGCGCAACAATGGAGGAGAAACTCATAACGTGTGTAAAGCAACTTCCAACTTTAAAATCGTATCATGATCTGATCATGCACCCACATTCGCCGTTTTTTCAATTTTGCATGACGAGCTCACTTCTTGTAAGTGTTGAGCGGCTTGAACATGAACAGAGTTGTAGAGGAGCTTCACTCAACCAAGCCCTGACAGGAAACTCTCGTCACTGATGACGTGTTGATGGTTAACGGTTTGTACCATGGTCGCTGCAACAAAGATCAGATCATGCTAATATTTCAAATGTTGTGTTGTACAACTCAGGAAATCACTCAACCAGGCTATGAGTTTCTCCTCCTTTGTTGTGTCGCTTCTGCTTACAGCATACAGCTGTTCTCTCATTGGTTGCTTGTTGGAAAAGTCAGAGGTCAGCGGATGGAACAAAGTGCTAACAAAGCAACATACGTCATCAAGAAGTGCCTGAGGTAAACACAGCGTTAACTAACCTACATTAGCAGCTAAGCCAGCGTTAGCTTCGGATATAGCTAACCTGATATTTAAAGAACAATACCACCATTTTGCATGTTCTAATATATTCAATTTTCATACACGTAACGTTACTGACAATCATTTCCCAAACCATACTACTGGAATGGTGAATTAAAATGTTTTTCCTACCTTCCAGACCTCCATTGGTTTCAGTTCATTCTGCTATTAAAATCAACTTGTTGATACTTGAAACGTTCTTGGGATAGGTAATCCATCATCACCAACAAGACGTGTATTCAGGTTTTTTTGGAAGAAAAATTACATAATTTTAGCATTTAAGCACAATAAGGCTGGATTTACACAACCACACATGTGACCTGATTCTGATCTTTAGCTCACATGTGACACGTATCAGACACGCTTCCTGAAGATGTNCATGTGACCTGATTCTGATCTTTAGCTCACATGTGACACGTATCAGACACGCTTCCTGAAGATGTACATGGTAAAAAGCCACATGGAATCAGATGTTCTCAGATCTGTTTTGGGCCTCTTGCATATGTGGAAATAAATCAGATACGTATCAGATATCCACCAATGCTGCTGCTGTCTAAATCCACAGATGAGAATTTCCTTCCCATTCTGACTCCTACGTAACGTTCTGCTTTATCTGCATATGATGATGTCAGCATCAATATGACGACGCTCTAAACAGAAATGGAGGACATACTATATATATCAGACACACTGACGTGTTTATGTATAGACGTGTTAGTGTGACATCAGGCTGCCTTTACAGCAGCAAAAGTCCCACTTCTCCTCCTTGATCGCCCGATGAAAATGCATGTCCTGATGGAGAGAGAAACGCTCACACAACGTATCAGATGTTTCTCTCTGCATGTGAAAGTTTCTAACCCACTGATCATATCTTTGTAGTTCTCTCATCCATTGAAGCGTTTTTTTTGGGGGGTTTTTTTTTTACATCCGTCTCAGAAATGTGCACATGTGCAACTGCATCCAGGCTGCTGCAGATCAAAGGTCAAAGCGTGTAAACACAGGTATCAGATATGAGCCACTTAAAAGAAAATGTAAATACGTTGAACAAAAAATCGGATATAGGCAAAATATTGAAATTGAGCATCAAGACTTGTAGAGTAAATCCAGCCTAAAAACCATGGAGTGAATGTATGCCTCCACCAGGGAATATAGTCCCAAAAGAAGACCTGCGTTTATGGAAAAATTTAAAGGACCGTGACTTCATAAGGCTGTGTAACTATTAGCAGGAGAAACATGGATTTTTAAGGTGGGTGTATCACTTCAATATTTGATTTTGAAAGATTAAGAGATTTTGCAAAATATCAGGAAATCTGAAATACGGTTTTATTCATTGGGAAATGATTGTCAGTAACATAATATGTATGAAAATTGAATATATTAGGCTCAAACATGCAAAATGACGGTATGGTTCTTTAAAATATGAATGTAGATTGTATGCTAAACCTGGTATCCATGTCTGACTGCTGACATTTTTCCAAGCAAGTGCCTCTCTTCCCAGATCATAATACGATTTTAAAGTCGTGTTGTGCAACTTGGGAAATTTCTCTATGCAGGTTATGAATTTTTCCTCCATTATGTCACTTCAGCTGACATGACACACAGCCATTCTCTGATTGGTTATGAGTTGGAAAGATCAGTGGTGGATGGGTCAACGTTGAATTTAGTTGAACTTTGAGCACAGCGTTAAAATGGAGCCGAGCATCGCTAAGGGTGCCGTGACGTTAGGAGTCACTGCTTAGTTTAGCGCTCATCATGTGAAAGCGTCTTTATGTACCACCTGAAGTGGTTCAGCATGAAGTGTCTACAGTATTATGTTGAACATGGAAGGCCTACCTGCAGGTACTGGATTTGCTGTGCATTTGCATGTTGTTGCTGCACTGCTTGTTGTTGTTGGTGGTAGTGTTGGTGGTGGTGGTGTTGGTGATGTAGCTGTTGCAGTCGCAGGTCACCAGGCTGCAGCTGCTGCAAGACTCGGTGCTGCTGGCTGCCGGCCTGAGGCTGCAGGGCTGGATGCCCTGAGACCGGAGTAGGAGCTGCACAGACACACACATAATTATTACGTTTTCATTTTGGAAAGTTAACAGAAAGTTCAACCATTGCTTAGCACAGCAGTGAGTTAAGTGACATAAGTAAAACAAAGAAAGAACAAGCAGGAAATAAAAGAACGTGTGCATATTTAATGATGGCTAACTGTAGCTCAGTAGAGTCAGATCTGCATGGTCAAAATATTTAGCACGTCATTATTATTAAGCTTTTTAACAAAGCCGCATGTCTACAGTAGGTATTGATTTTCTCTGAAATGGCTTTATAAAGACATTTCTCTAACAATAATATAGCCTTTACAATAAGTTTGTAGATTTACAGACCAGTAACCTTCTTTATCAAACTTTATTGAGCACTTTTAGTAATTTTAGACTAAATTAGAAACAATTAAATCAAACTAACTTTGATGCATTTTAAACAGAACACAAGGAACAGTTATCATGAGCTATGATTTTATATATATATATGTATGTATGTATTAGGGCTGGAAAAATTAACGCGTTAATTTTTGCAATTAAAATGGACTGTTAAACACTTGTTAAAAAATTAACTCTATTATGCAGCATCCGTTTTTTCACTTCCTGAGGCTATGCTAATGTTTTTGTTTTCCCCCACTTCCTGTGGCTAACGTTATATGCTCACACTAATTATGCAAAAGGAAAAAGATCAGGCTTTTAGATGTAAAGTTGTGCTTTAAAAAGTTTGCAATGGCTCTAGTTGAAACCAGACAAACTCAGTCTCTCAGCAGTGTGTCGTTTTAACTTTATTCATCAAAAACATAGAAACTACTAAAAAAAACTTCACAGCCTTTTAGCCTCACTTTAGCTTTACTGTGTTGCTGCACATGATACATTCAGGCTAACGCTAAATTAACCAGACACAAACAGGCCAAACAGAGAGAGAGCGAGAGAGAGAGAGAGGAACAAAGATAGAGTTACCGTCGTACAAAGAGATGAGCAAGATGACAAATCATTACCTGAGCACGTCATCACTTCACCAACACGATTATTACGAGTTACATCTGTGCTTCCTTTGACTTGTTAAGCCAAATCAGCCACCATGAAAAAGCTTTTCTGTCCCACGAACGCTGAACAAACCTTTCTGTCCATTGCTGATGGGCGCTGAAGGCACAGACATCTTGACAGGAGTGACCGTGTTGGTGAGGGGAAGGACGTTGCTGTTTGCAGCCTTTGGCCTCTGTCTCGGGGCAATTGATGTTTCCGTTGGGCCCGCAGAATCCATGATTCTAGAGACAAGATGTCAAAGTTTAGCTTTACTTTTCCCAGACTAACGTTTTGTGTGAGATGAGGTCAGAGTGCAGGGAGTCATGGCTCAGTGTGTGTGTGTGTGTTGCTCTTAACGCTCCTATTATCTTACGTATTGTAATGATGAGCTTTAATTGCTGATGTATTACTGCATGAGTGTCACCAAGACATTGTCTTGTGCATTTTCAGCATTTCCTTAATGTTATGATCTCATCATGTCATATCTGAGATGCAGCAGTTGTTGCTTCTGTAAACTCCTGATTCCTGTTGGCAATACACAGGCTAAACGCTGACAGAATGTGATTCAGTAACACCTACAGTTAGGTCTTTAAGTATTTGGACAACAACACAATTTACATAATTTTGGCTCTGAACGTCACCACAATAGATTTGAAATCAAGATGTGATTTAAGTGTTGACTTTCAGCTTTAATTCAATGGGTTTAACAAAAATATTATATCAACCGTTCAGGAATTACAGCCATTTTCATACATTTTCAGGTGCTCAAAACTAATTGGACAAACTAACATAATCATAAATATAATGATCATTTTTTAACACTTGGTTGAAAATCTTTTGCTGTCAATGATTGGCTGAAGTCTGGAACCCATGGACATCACCAAACACTGGGTTTCCTCCCTCAGATGCTTTACTGCAGCTGTCTTCAGTTCCTGCCTTCAGTTTTTTCTTCAGCAAGTGAAATGCATGTTCTATTGGGTTGAGGTCAGGTGACTGACTCGACCACTGAAGAATATTCCACTTCTTTGCCTTGTAAAGCTCTTGAGTTGGCAGTATGTTTTGGGTCACTATCCATCTGTACTGTGAAGTCCTATCAGTTTTGCAGCATTTGGCTGAATCTGAACAGATAGCAAAGCCCTAAAAACACTCCAGCATTCATCCTGCTGCTTCTGTCAGCATCATATCAATAAACACTGGTGAACCAGTTCCATTGGGCAGCCATACCTGTGCCCTAACACTGCCTCCACCATGTTTGACAGGTGATGTGGTATGCTTCAGATCATGAGCCGTTCCTTTCCTTCTTCCATCATTCTGCTACAAGTTGACCTTAGTTTCATTTGTCCAAAGAATATTGTTCCAGAACTGGGCAGGCTTTTTTTTTTTTTTTTTTNTTTTTTTTTTTTTTTTTTTAGAAGTTTCCTGTTAACCTGGCCTTCCTATTCTTAGTGTTACGATGGTTTGCACCTTGTGGTAAATCCTCTGTATTTATTTTCATGAAGAGTGGCAATTGATTGACAATGATGCGCCTACCTCCTGGAGAGTTTTCCTGAGCTGCCTAGATGTTGTGAAGGGGTTTTTCTTCACCAAGGAAAGAATTCTGTGGTCATCCACCACAGTTGTCTTCCGTAGTCATCCAGGCCTTTTGGTGTTGCTGAGCTCATCCGTGCATTCCTTCTTTTTAAGAATGTACCAAATTGTTGATTTGGCCACTCTTAACGTTTCTGCTATCTCTCTGGTTTTGTTTTTTCAGCCTGATGATGGCCTGCTTTACTTGCATTGACAGCTCTTTGGACCTCATACTGAAAATTCACAGAAACAGCTTCCAAATGCAAATTCCACACTGGACTCAACTCCTGCTTGAGAATTAAATAACAAGGGACTAGTCCTCACCTGGCCATGCAGTCAGGCAACTGTCCAATTACTTTTTGGTCCATTGAAAAGGAGGGGACTACATATAAAAAGTGCCATAATTCTTAAACCATTCACCCAATTTGGATGTAAAAACCCTTAAATTAAAGCTGGCAGCCTGCACATTCATTATATAACTTCAACTCTGATATTTTTTGGTAAACAGCTAAAATAACTGTATCAATGTCCAAATATTTATGGCCCTAACTGTATATTCCTTTCAACATTTGAATGTCAAATGTAATCCCGCCTACAGCAATCTGAGCATTATATATAGGAGCGGGAGCATTATAGGAACATTGTAGGAACATAGGAGCATTATAGGAACATTGTAGGAACATAGGAGCATTATAGGAACATTATATGAGCATTATTGAAGCATTATAGGAGCGTTATAGGAACATAGGAGCATTATAGGAACATTATATGAGCATTATTGAAGCATTATAGGAGCGTTATAGGAACATAGGAGCATTATAGGAGCATTGCAGGAACATTATAGGAATATTATAGAAAGTACCTGGCCTTCGTCACACTCTTCTTAGCAGCGACCTCGCTGGCCGTCAGAGGCTCAGGCAGGGATGTGGGGATGGGAGAGTTCTGGACAGGATGAGAGAAGACGGGAATTATGGCATTAAACAACAACAGCAACTACTGAACATAATCTGATTAATGGTGAAAGAAGCAGCGACTCACAAAGAGATTTGGCACCGGACAGTCTTTTCCAGCTAATTTGAAGGCAAAGTAGGACACTTGGTAAATGTCTGGTCTCTTCTCCTGGTCTGGTTCCAGCATGTATCCTACAAGAAAAGGCATTTGATGCATCAGGACAGAAAAACACGACTCCTTCACCGAGGCTCCACTTTTCTCTCCAGCCACCTGGTGGAGCTCTCTCTCTCTCTCTCTCTCTCTCTCTGAGGCTCATTGCAGAATGACTCTTTGGGACACACATACACACACACCTGCTTAAATTAACAAACACACCTGTTTAACACACACACCTTCTTAAATTAACATACACACACCTGCTTAAATTAACAGACACTACTTCAATTAACACACACACACACACACACCTGCTTAAATTAACAAACACACCTGTTTAACATACACACACCTTCTTAAATTAACATACACACACACATGCTTAAATTAACACACACCTGCTTAAAATAACACACTACTTAAATTAACACACACACACCTGCTTAAATTAACACATACACACACCTGTTTAAATTAACACATACACATACACACACACCTGCTTAAACTACATAAGGTTTTGCCTAGGGATTTTTTGGCAAGACTGGAAAAAATGATTAAATTTACTGTTATGAGAAGAAAATATCAACTAATTTTTTAGATATTGTGTTGTAAATGTGAATTACAACTACTACAGAGTTTAAAGGACCATACCACTTATTTAACAGTTTGAGCCGATAAATACAGCCAGCATACATGTTACGTTACCAGCAACCTTCTTCTAAAACATGTAACTGGAGTGGTAAATTTTAGAATTGTTTTTCCTACCCTCCAGACTACTACTGGTTTCAGTTTATACCAGTATGTGATAAAAATAAACTTGCAGAGACTTGAAACGTGCTGAGATAAATAATCCGTCACACCAAACAAAATGTCTATTAAATAATTTAACTGATTCAACATGGAGTCACAGGAAGAGAATGTACGTCTCTGCCGGGGAATACAGTCCCAATTAAGAAAAAAAAAACTTATTTTGCCAAGAAATTAAAAATGATTGTGACTGCTGCAGTTATTTGTAAGTGTCTGGCTGGTTTATATGCTTAAAATGTGACATAAATGCAGCCAAAACAGTCAGCTGCAGAAGCTGCTTTTGAGTGTCGCTGGCGTGATCGAGCACCACTTGATTTCTGAAACAACGTGGACAGCGTTCATGTGACGCAAATGCTTCCTTATTGATGATTGGCTAAGCAAAGAGGAAGGTGAAGTAGGTGTGGAGGAACGAGGAGAGAGAGACACAAAAAACAAACGTGGCAAACAACTTTTTAATCTTACAGCCAATGAAAGTAACAGAAATTCATTCTGCTCATTAAGCAACATCATTTCTCTTTTCACGGCCTCCACGTTTAGTCACGGATGCCTGAACAGGAAACTTCTATTCCTGCTGTGTTTGTGAGGATGTAGCTAATTAACAGGAAAACTAAAATACGACTTATGGTTTGGAAAAGGCTGCCAGTAATGTTACGCTTCAGTGTTTCCCACAGGTTGAAAATTTACTTGTGGCGGTGGCAGGCATGCCGTGTATCCAAATCCAAGTCCAAGCCCCCCNCCCGCGCCACTATTTCAGCATTTACAATACACTCATAAGGAAGGAGATAGATGTTGGTCTAAGGGGATTTTGCTGTAAAATGGATTAACTGTGACAAAACCTAATCATGGGATCTTTTTATTTTTATCTTCCAGCAACAGTAAGATCATAAATTTATTCCATATTTTAGCGATGTTTTAGTGGTTTGACGACATCATTAAATGTCACATTTAGTTAAATGTGAGCAGCTTGCTGAAAGCGCTATCGGCATGTATTCTGGGTTTTTGTTGCTTTGTAAGTTATTTTTTTGGTGAAAATGAACGTCTAATGTTTTAAAATGTCTTTAAATGGCTGTTACTTCAGACGAAGCGTACTTCTGCTCTGTGAAAACAGAGGCTTGATGTTTGACACTTTATTAATTACAAAACGACCACAGCAGCATAAACTTGTAATTTTTCACATTTGTTTTTTTAAGCAGTACTGATCATTTGGAGACCTGAATTTTAACAACTGAGTTATTGGTTTGGTTTATTGATCATGTTGTCTCACATGTAAACAGAGCGGGGACGGCGAGTTACATGGCAGACAATTTTCATCCAAACAACTTCACACGTGACGCTGCACGTCCTTGGGTCCCTGAGCAACAAACCTGCTGAATTTCAGGTTTTCACAGTGCCGGCTTCTAGAGATGTTGGTGCCACAGACAGAGATTTCTGTCTTTATAGTTAGATGTTGATTAATGTGCACTGAAATGAAATATACAGGTCACGGTTCATCTTCTCGCTGTGTGCGCACGTGTCGGTGGGCGGTCACTAGTGGCACCAGTACCTGGGCGGGTCTTCATTAACACCCAAGTAAAGCCTATGTATGGGAAACACTGCATGCATACTTATTAGGTTCAAACATTCAAAATCACCAGTATGGTCCTTTATGTTGTCTTTCATAAACATAAGCAGAAATAATTTGGCAGTAATAATTACTTCCAAAACACCTGAATCCACACGTTCTAATACAGCACTTGTGTAAAGTGATAACTTACTGATTAAGCAGTGCAGCTTGAAGGAGAATTTGGAATTATCTGGAACAATAAAGGTTCCGTCACATATGGCAACTTGACTCTCCCCAAATGGAAGTGTGAAGAAACACAGCTTGTACAACAAGCATCCAAGTGCCTGCAAGGGAAAAAAAAAAAAAAAAANAAAAAAAAAAAAAAAGAAACACTTCAATTCAGGAAGATTTTCAGCATTTAAAGATAATTACATATAAAGGAAAGCTGATGAGATGATGAAGCTGCAGCCATTGTTAAGCTGCTACTTTTCACTGCATTTTAGCTGACGTGCTGCTTCATTTTCTATTAATACTCAAGAGAAACTGTCTTCATTAAGTAGAAAATGTAAAACCTGTGGTAAACGTGGAAAAGTGCTCTGCCTGCAAATAATACATGAGCAAAGCTATATTTTGCTGATGCTGCAGGTTGAAATGAGAGAGACTGGATTCAGGGAATGTTTCTCTATACGCAAGGAATCTAAATGGAAACTACAAACAAAACCTACATAACAAACAACATCTGCATTACCAAACCCAAATGTACAAGTAATGATTAGGCTTCAATAACAGAGCGATGTTTAAACACTTGGCTAAACATAGCACAGGAAGTGAGAACGCAGGTGGTAGCTAACAGGAAGCTACTCATAGTTTCAGTTTTACAGCAGACACGGACATTTTTGTTTTTCTGATAATGTTACACCCACTTGCCAGTAAAAGTTTGTGAACTATTTGGAATTATCTGTATTTCTACATTAATTACTCATCAGATGTAGTCTGATCTTCACACAGTTCACAATAACAGACTGCTTAAAGAGTTAATAGTAGGACTGTGAATCCATGAAATCAAATTAATTAATCACACAGATTTTTGTAATTAACTGTGATTAATTGCAGAAACTTATAAACTTGTAATCATTATACAATGAATCACCAAATTACTGTAGATTAATTNTTAATTGCAGAAACTTATAAACTTGTAATCATTATACAATGAATCACCAAATTACTGTAGATTAATTTCCTGTTTAAATCCCTGTTTTATCTGCTTTATTGAATTGTTTCTTTAGTTTGTCACAGAAACAAGAGAACAACTGAATTAATTTATTTTATCTTAAAGGAGTAACTTTATTTTATTCATGATAAACTTTCTTTTGGGTTAACTAACACTTTTACTGAGTTCAGAACAGAAACTAGCTTGGTTGATATGTTAAAAGGTGTTTGCATGTTATTCATGGCTTCAGCATCAAGGAAAGGAAAATCATCTTATTCTGAAAATATGACTTTGTTCAAGGGGAAGTCTGTCTTATTCTGAAAAGACTGAATCCTCTTTTTGTAGCGTTAGTTAACGTTAACTTGAATGCATCATGCGCAGCAACGCAATAAAGATAAAGTGATGCTAAAAAGCTGTGAAGTTCTTTTAGTAGTTTCTATGTTTTTGATGAATAAAGTGAAAACGACACACTGCTGAGAGACTCAGATTGTCTGGTTTCAACAAGAGCCATCGCTAACTTTATAAAGCTGAACTTTACATCTAAAACTCTGATCTTTTTCCTTCTGCAGGATTAGTGGAGCATGGGGGAAAATTGAAAACATTAGCATAGCCTCAGGAATAGGGCTGGACGATATAAACAATATATAATCACATCGCAATATAAAAAAATCTTTGATATCAAAATGAGGACGTCAATATAAAATCGATATAAAATAGTGCTTGAATACAGAATCAGTTGGCTTCAGGGTGTTTGCCTACCGTGTCCCTCATCTCTGATGGCCTCTCACTACATGTTAAAGATGCAAGCTCAGTTTAAATTTTTAAATCAAGATTGATTACATCACAGCCTGAGCATCACCTTTCAAACATCCTTTTAACTTTAATGTCCTTGTTTTACTGTAACTGTTCTAATGTTGGAGCTTTAATGTTTTATTCAGTTTTGTTCTTTTAACTTTAAAGTGTATCAGGACCATGATGCATGGTGATTTTGCACTTTAAATAAAAACTGATTGATTGATTGATTGAGTAAGATAATGATGGCTCAAACAGCCAATAGTGTGTCAGAACTGGAACAAACTAGCCAATCAGGTGGCATAATAAAGCCTGCCCACTTCCTCAAAGCAGCATTTAGCTAAATGGTGAACACGCCACAGCCCATGTGGTGATATGTGAACAAAAGTCAGACACGCTTTCCTCCATTCTCTAACTTGTACACATCATGCCCATGTCTGTAACCACACAGCAGCGTGACGTACAAACTCTATGCTTTAAATGTTTCAGTTTGTTACGCTCCAAAACAAAAACCAGAAACCTACATTACTCACATTGATGAAATTAGAGAAGGAAAAGTATTTTCTAATATATAAGGCCCATGTTAAATTTTGACAGTTTGTGTCGCCCGTATGATGACACTCTCAAAATCTACAGAAAGTCTGTAAAACCTGTTATGAAATGAATTATTCCTGTCATTGTGTGAGCGACTGTTCACGCTGCATTAAAGAGCTGCAACCAACCACAAACATTCAGAAAGCAAATTTAGCTGTTTTAGTGTCCAATAAGAGTCTAAGGGAATTCTGAAGGAGTACAACATATAACATAATAAATATAAACATTCACCTTTTAAAGACAGTCAATATCTAATCAAAATATCTGTGATTACCAACTTCACTGCAAACATGTCGGAATAAAAACTCACATCGTTTTCTCACTCTGCAGGTCATGCAGCACGCTGTCTGCAGACATCTGTTAGTTCACCACTAAATGGTCTATAACATAATTATCACAGTTTACTTAGTAACTTTTTGCCTCTCATTAAGTTGATCATATTGCATGTTCCCCAGATTAGGAGCCATAGCGTTAAAGTCTGGCCGTTTTACCTTCAAGGGTCAAAGTTCAACAATTTACACCACCCCACAAAATGGCTGTTAGAAGCTCTTCTTCCTGCTTGTTTCTCATCAGCTTTACAAGCTCAAGTTCAACTACACTACAGACCAGAAGTTTGAGGTCACCCTCAGACTTTTAAACAAGTCAGTACACTTTGTTTTACAATTTATTGCACAGGAAATGACAAAAATACATAAAATAAAGTAATTAATTAGTTTTGAAGAAGAATTAGTCACCAGTAGCACGTCATGTAGCCACTCTGGCTACAGAAATGATTTTTCATGAAGGCATCCGTCTGTATTAGTGCAGCACTCCTGTTGTGTTTTAACATTCTATTCCTGCTGTCTGCCTTCTCCCACATCATGTTGGATTAACATGCTACACAGTCTGATCATGCTGCTGCTCTGCATGTAAAACATGGGGGGGTCAGTCATGCTGTGGGGGGGAGATTTGGTCCAAGTTAAAGGAACTATGAAGAAAGAGAATTACCATTCCATCCTTCAAAGACACGCGATTCCATCTGGTTTACCAATTATTGGTCAGAATTTCATTCAACAGGAAACGATCCAAAACATTCATCAAAATGATGCTAAAATTACATCCATGCATAAGAGAAGCACAAGGTTTTAGAATTCTGACTTGGGCAGAAACCAAAGTCTGAGCCTGAAATGACTTCAAAGTGCTTTGATGTGACTAATTCTTCTAGAAAACTAATTACTTACATTTATTTTATGTATTTTTGTCATTTCCTGTGCAATAAATGGTAAAACAAACAGTGTATTGATGTTTTTTTTAAAATCTGGGGGTGGCCTCAAACTTCTGGCCTGTAGTGTAATCATCACAAACAGAAAAAAGAGAAGACGTGCAGGGAGACAGACAAGTCCTGTGTTTTATTAAGACAAACACCGCTAGACAGCTGAGGGAAGTAAACAGGTGAGAGAGAGAGAGAGAGAGAGAAACAAACCTGTCAGGGCAGAACGCTGCCTAAACCAAACCAGACCAGCTCTGCAGGGTGCACAACACACACACACGCCTTACCCATATATCAGTCTTGGTGGTGATGGCTTTCCCTGCATACAGGTTAATCATCTCTGGTGCACGATATGAGAGGGTTGTGTACCTGTGAGATACAGCAACAGGAAGTATTCAATGGTCACATGACTTAACACACTTCTCTTCGATGATGCAATCTTCTCACAGCAGGAAATGACCAATGACTAGGCTGCCTAGTTTACACACATCACACACTAGGTATACAGGTATAGGTATAAACTTTAAAAATGGCCTGAAACCAACTGTTAGGCCAACGTAACAATTAATAGTTTGTTAAATAACACTTAGAGAACTCACCACTTGTGGTGCATTTACACTGTATTAAAAAAAAATAACATGGACTGTATGAAACAGACCAGAAAGAGCCAAATATATCTAAGTTACACCTCAACTGACAGGTGAACCACCAACTGTAATAATATGATCAGGGAGAGAGAGGGAGAGAGAGGAAGAGAGACAAAGATGAAGAGAGACAGAACAAACGAGAGAGAGAGAGAGAGACAGAGGGTAGAGAGCGATGAGAGAAAAAGAGAGCAAGAGAGAGTAAGGGAAAGAACAAAAAGCCAAACAAAAAGAGAAAGAGAGAGAGAAAGAGAGAGAGAGAGACATACAGTATATAGAGAGAGGTTTTATCCTAAAAATCTGTCAGACGCTTTGTAAACAAAATGGAGGAGCAGACACACTTAGCCAAGTTAAAAACGTACTTCTTGATCTCGTCCTCCACGGCGGTCACGCCATCTTTATGTGGCTGTAAGACTTTGTGAGTGGCACTGCCAAAGTCACACAGCACATAACTGCCCTGATCATTCAGCAGGATGTTCTCCACCTACAGGAAGGAGAACCATTCTGTTTGTTACCAAACATCACAGCAAATATGAGTGAACTTCATACTGTACAAACCAAGTCAAAAGTCACAAACTAAACAAATTTATCAACCATCTCTACATTATCAACATGTATGACATATAACCTCATACAACACATATAAATGTCATATACGGCATGAATATGTCATCTAAAGTCATATAATACATAAAAGCGTCATACACAACATGTATATGTCATATAATGTCATATAAATGTCATACACAACACGTATATGTCATATAATGTCATATAAATGTCATACACAACACGTATATGTCATATATGGCATGAATATGTCATATAATGTCATATAACACATAAGTGTCATATACAACGTGTATATGTCATCTTGTTTTGACTGCTGTTCATATGCAGCAGATAAATGAAAAAACAGCACAAATCACTGTAGAACACGTCAGACTGCTAAGATTCATCATTCCAAAATGTTTTCATGAGCTGTCGCTCATCTACCAATTAAATCACGCTGGACAAGGAATAAAAATAAAAATGTGATTTAATCAGTGGAAGTCTTAACAGTAATTTTGCCAGTCTCTCGTTGCTGTCCTGACATTTCATGTCAAATGTGTTTCATGCTGGTGATAAAGATAGAAAACAGGAAGCAAAGAGGTGAAAGAAAACAAGGCACCAAAGATCAGAAGGTACAAAGGAGCCAATGAGAGCCAATCTCATTAGCTCTCATTGGCTCTCATTTTCTCTCATTAGAGCCAATGAGGGCATGGTGGCGTGTTGACGGTGCTGACAACTCAGCGTTCAGGGATTTTTTGCGCTCTTTTCATGGCCTCCATAGGCTTTTGTGTCACTGTGGTGTTATGTAAGCCGTGTAGCCTGTTCAGAGGACACGTCTGTTTTAGAGGACAGCAGAGAACCATTAAATGATTACCACCAGCAAACAGTCATCAGAACCAGGGTTTTGAAAAAACAGCAAGTAACACAAAGTGTTCCATGTATCTGACACATATCTGCTGTTTGGGCCTGAAAATGCTTTGCTGCCCTGAAAGGAGAAAAAGAAAAAGGAGGTGAAGGAGCAAAGAACAAAGGGGGTGGGGNGGGGGGGGGTGTATGAGAGGAAGGGGTAATAAGAGAACAGGCTGTCAAAGGAACTGGAGGGAACGTGGGATGAGGAAACAGAAGAGTCAGTTTGCAGCAAAGAAGAAGTGAAAACAGAAAGAATCTTTTTCTTCTGCTGAAAAAAGCAGAAATATGTCACCAACTTCTTTTTAACCCTCATCTAACGTGAAAAAAATAAATCACTGTTAAACTCACAATCTACACCTTCCTGTTCTATTGATTTAACTGTTGTATTTTTTGCAACCAATGTGACTCCAATGTGATTGAAACTGTGTGGCGTCTGAGTTGGGTATTATTTTGAAAAATTTGGGATTCAGTTGGTGATACTATAACTGTTCATCCAACAATCCTTTGCTATTGCTGCTTCCTGTTACTGTATAAGATTCACACACAGACACTTCATGTCAACAGACATCAGGTACTGAGAACAGCAGGTGGAACTACTGTACTTTAAAGGACCGTACCACCATTTTGCATGTTTGAGCCTAATATATTCAATTTTCATACATGTAACGTTACTGACAATCATTTCCCAAAGCATACTACTGGAACAGTGAATTAAAAATGTTTTTCCTACCTTCCAGACTTCCATTGGTTTCAGTTCATTCTGCTATTAAAATCAACTTGTTGATACTTGAAACGTTCTTGGGATAGGTAATCCATCATCACCAACAAGACGTGTATTCAGGTTTTTTTTAGAAGTTACATAATTTTAGTTTTTAAGCTCAATAAAAAGCGTGGAGTGAATGTATGCGTCCACCGGGGAATCATCTTCTTCTTTTCCTTTCGGCTTTCCCTTCAGGGGTCACCACAGCGAATCATCTGCCTCCAT